>VXBL01003291.1:1291908-1326416 GCA_013400195.1 Aramus guarauna
CCCCCCCCCCCCCCCCCCCCCCCCCCTTTTTTTTTTTTTTAAAGACTGCATGACACTTATGGGGAATATGGGAATTCATTGCCATGTCCAGAGAGTGTACTCTAAGATCAACTACTCTTGTACTGCAAATATACTTTGAGGAAGAGTAAATCATTGATGATACCATATCATTTTAAAATATTCTTTATGGCTCTATTTTATATGCACAAATAAGATTTTAAATTTTTTTGTCACACTTTTTGAACACTTAAAAGCTACATTGGCCAGATATAAAAACCTGAAATTTGGTAAGTTACTTCTGAATGGAAGAATGGCATCAAGTGTCCAGGTGCCCCTTTTTCTTCATTAATTG
Source organism: Aramus guarauna (assembly GCA_013400195.1). NCBI lineage: Eukaryota > Metazoa > Chordata > Aves > Gruiformes > Aramidae > Aramus > Aramus guarauna. The sequence goes on from VXBL01003291.1 coordinate 1,292,261, forward strand.
AATCTGGGAGGCTGAAATGAAGGCCCAGAGCTGTACATTTTAAGTATAATAGCACACTAGGAAATCTATGCTCTTAATGCATACATAACTGTGCTGTATCATGTATAAAAACTTAACCTTTAATAAGTAAACTAAGTTTCTTGGTAACACACAGTTATGTTATAAGATTTAAGCCTTCCAAACAGAGCCTTCAGTTTATATTCAGTTTCACCATTTATCAACTGTGAAGCCTCCAGTTTAATGCATAAAATCTGCTCCTTTTCTCTTCAGACTGCTCAGAGGCTCATTTAATCAGTCTCTGGGCCATTGAACTGTAAATAGATGAAAAGCTGAATAGAAAATACCGAACTTGGGATACTTAAAAAGTGACAGACTTTCTTCCCAGGAGCAGCTTCAGATAAGAAGGCTATAGGGATTTTCAGGAGAGGAAGAGACTTGTTGATAATAGCAGAATAACAGTCTTAAATATTTTTTCCTTAATATACTATCTGTTTGCATATTAGGAAGACTACATAAGCAATATTTACGTGTTAGAAGACCTGGACTTAATTTAGCTCTAGTGTTTCCTAGATAAATACAAGTGCCATGTTTGTTAGATTTATTATTGCATTTAAGTTGATGATTTCTGGGATAACTTTACAGTTGGTGAAGATGGCCAAGTGAAAATCTGGTCTAAAAGTGGAATGCTGAGATCCACTCTAGCTCAGCAAGGTAAGTTAATTTTCTTAAAGTTCCATTAGAACTTTTTAATTTGGGATATTATGAAATATATTTAAATAAAAGATCCTAAATGTGGCAGTAATGGTTTGTTTAAGGATCTTGAGGCCTAGATAAGCTTAACCAATATTAAATGTAAATCATAGTTAAGTACAGTGGGACTGGATTTTTAATAAGATTATTACCTTAAAAAATAAAAAATTCTTCAAATTAAAAGTATTATTGCAACATCTTTAGACAATAGTTTCAGTTCCATCCTAAGGATTCTGGAGGCTAAAGAATTAAAAATTTTTTAAAAATCCAGATTTTTATGCCAAGCCACAGACTCTTATGGTGAAACTGAAAAAAAAAAAATCTTTAAAAGCATTGCAAGAATGCTTGAAAGATGTGAAGTGTGTGTAGGTTAGTTCCTCTGGACTTTAAAACTCTTAACAGCCCTTGGTTCATCTATTTATTTAACCCAGTAACCACGTTAGTATATGCAAGCAGTCCTACTGAAGTGAAATGATCCCTGTGAACTGGGGCCATGAGGACCCAACCTTGATCTTGGCTTTGTAACTACAGTTTTATGCATAATAGAGCATTCCAGTTATTTTTATTTAAGTCAATTTAAAATCACATTACTGTAAAGTGCAACGGCGTAAGCTGCAAATACGTATTTATACAAATGATGCTTGATATTTTTAAAGTGCTATTTTTATAATGATAATTTCTAACATTTTTGTACTATTTTGGTGAAGATACTGAGCTAGATTTTGTTTTTCAGACTTCATACACTGAGATCATGTGACCTTTTGACATTTTTTAAGAAACCACATGCACCTGGGGTTGGGCTAAATGTCAGACCCTTATCTCTTTCTAAAACAAATTATCTAAATTCTTTCAACCTGTTGAAGGCATTTTAACCACAGGAGTGAATGTAAAATGTATTTCAATCCTGTTAAGGAAGTTCATATTCAGATGTAATGTTTTTTCATGCTTACAATGTAAAAAGATAAGCCAACTGAACTATAATTTTTGAAAAAAAAATGAAGCACACACTCTTCACTATTTCTCAGTTGATAAGTTTTGAGCTCTTTTATGTTTAACTGCTTATCTGAGGTTTGATGAAGCTTATGAAGTAGGAGACACATTCTAGTTTGAAATATGCAAGCTGAATTTTTATTGATATCTTAGAGTTTCTGTACAGTATAAATGTACAGTGGAGTCCCCATGGAATAAGTGTCATCTTGTATTTGTGTTTTAAGATAAGATCCTGTGAGGCTCAGAAACCCTTTAAACTTTAATTTTATGGGATCAGATTCCCACAAAAACCACTCTGTGAGCTACTGACTCACTTGAGATCAGGATAGGATTCTGTAGAAATTGTTCTGTTTAAGAGAGGTATATCATGTTTGAGGTAATTTTTCGCTTCCTTTATCATCTCCTTGAGAAATGAAAGGATTCCCATTGCTAACATTCTTTCTATTCATTCCACTCTTTGTATTAGAAATAAATTTTGAGGCTCTTATCTTTAGATAATGGTCCACATGCCTATTCTATCTTTGTTTTTTTATTCACTACAAAAACATGAACATACATTTTTCCCTTTTTTAGCTTTTTCAGTACTTATATGGAGCGCTCTGGCTGCATGTCCTTCCATCATGCTAATGTGTGGAATAAAGTTAGTGTGACCCCATAGCCTCTACTGCCTTCAGCCTCGAGCTGTAGTGTGTTGCTTTTATGGCTGCGTTGTTCTTTGAGCCTGACCTCAGTTCTTCATCCTTGGATTATCTTAATATTCTTCCTTTTGTTCCTCCTTTTCCTTAAACTGAAAGCTTTTTTAAAAAAATGCTGTGTTTGCAATCCTTTGGGCTTCCAGGTGACATGGTACACTGATACATTTTGATGAAGTAATTTTTTTTTCATGGATGTCTTTGGTATATGTTAACCCACATTATTATGCTTAAAGCAAGATTTCTCTGAGATGCATACATTGCAGCATGACACTGTGCTCAAAGTGTCCGTGTTCCTTTGGAGAGAGCCACAGAATTGTGAAGAGTAGGATGTATAAAGTATCGAAGGTCCACATAATGAAAGAAAAGATAGCTCTACCAGCACCAGTTTGAAGTCTGTAGGGTCAGTGGTCCCACCTGCACTGAGTCCTTCGCAGGCCAAACACCTGGTTAGCAGGACCAGTGCTGAGTCCACAGTTGCATACCCTCTCTGGAAATGTCTGTCTAAAATTGCTGCTGCTGAGGTTCACAAACCACTGGCTCTCTAACCCTCAAAGTCCTTGACGGAGTCAAAGGTATCAGTCAGGCTGAAAATTAAGTAGAATGCAGGTGCACCTTCCTCACTACAATCAAGATTACTCTGCAGTGCCACTTCTTTAGCTTGTCTCACAAGTGAAGCTGACAGCTTTGCTGATAACTTTACTTCAAGATCTGAGAATCTTCAGGGAAGGCAGGCAAGCCTCATGGATCCACTCTAAGTATTTCATTGCTAAAGCACCTACTTCCATCCTGGTAATTATTGTGGTGTCGCTAGTTCCAGTCGAGACAGGAATGACTTTTCTGCAAGGAATTACATTTTAGATCCACAGGATGACTTTGTCTCTTGTGCCATGAAAACTTACTTTCTTTAAGAGCATTTGATGAAGGACATCACCACAACCTTTATGAAAACACACGTACATTGTGCAGACCAATTCAGTGCTTTCCAGGTGCTTTTTGATTGTCGGTAAAGCCATGACTTTCCATTATAAAAGAATATGGCGCTTATTTATCATTTCAACATCATTATCCACAGACCTATCCTGTTTCTGTGCCATACATTCCATCAGTTTACCTCAGATGGATTTTGAATTCTTCAGGTGATATCTGCCACCTTTCTTTCAAATTGAATTTGTCATCTGGTATTCTTAAGACCGTATCTTTCTTGAGCACTTATTTTTTGATCCTGCCAACTTTCTGGTGGGCTTCCAGTGACTAGTATGCTGAGTAAGCACCAAGGAATAATCTGAATAATTGGTGTATAGGTTGCCTTTTTGGTTAACGGAAGCAAATCTGCAACAGTTGCAATGTAAACAGTTTAATTACAACATGATTATTGTGAAGTGGAACTTACTTTTTAAGGGATAACTGTATTCCAAATCCTATTTTTTGTGTTGCCACAGAGAGACATATAACTGTCTGAATTAACGTTTCTACACCTGTGAAAGTAAATTAAAGTCTCATGCAGACTTACTGTTGTGATTACTGACGTATCTGCTGTGGCTGGAAGCATCAGAGTGACTGCTTTATCATGCCTGCACTCAACCCTAGCTCTTTCTCTGCCGTATACATTGACGACAGCAATGATTCCTTGGGGATTAACGTCTGCTAGTAGAGCACTGAGATGTGAGAAGCCCACCCTGTGTACGTAGTGCTGACGTTCCTTCTTTAGATCTTCCCTCAGTCCACCTTTTCTGCTTTTCCCACTTCTTTTCTCAGAGAGGGTTTGTTTGGGTTTTTTTTCCTGAAACTGTTTATCACCAATGCAATTCACTGCAGCTTGTCTGCTGCTGAATTTTTCTTTCCATGGCAATGCAATGTGTTGGCAGTCTTTTCCCAACCAAGTTCTTGTTAAGTGCAGAAGGAAATGAGTTAACTTAGCTCCTGCTGTTAAGCCCTGGAAATTGTGGTTAAGTAGTCAGCCATCATAAAAAAGTTAAACATTTGGTTTAAATATAAAAGTCTTCTGATTGTTAAATCAGCATTAGAGCAGGACAAAAATGAGTTTATTTAGAATTTCTGTACAGCTGGTGACAGAATTTATGTCATTTTCAACATAAATTGCTGCCAGTAGGAAAATAGCTAGTGCCAGATTTACTTAATGTATATTGTATGTTTCTGTGAGTTGTCTCCTATAATGGTTGACAAGTTAAAAAAAATTACATCATTCTGTATTTCTAAGTAACATAAAATAAATGCCTTCCTAAAAGAAAACATACAAGGTATAAAAATGTTCAGGAGTAATGACACCAGGTCTCAGTTTAGAGTTTGAATATTTGGAAACTCAAATCAAGTTCAGTGTGCTGAATTGATGTGGCCGTAATAAAATACTTTTTTTGTTCAGAGAGAAAACTCAAAAGCTTAAGTGGTAAGATATTAGACAACATTAGGATGTAGCAGTTCAATCACTTAAGTACCCAAATGTCATAAAAATACTCCCCTAAAAGAATATTCCTGAGTAATTTTTTGAAATGGAACTTAATATGCCAAAAGTGTCCTTGAAAATTTTACCCTGTAAGAGCATTTCTTAAGCCTTGTGTTTTTTGGTTTTTTTAATTACAATAAATGATAGAGGTACCCAAAAAATAGTTTATTTGCTAATTTTTAATTCATTTGATCAATTTTGTAGTTAGTTATCAGCTGGAATATGCATGATTCCTTAAGAAGTGCATATCTCTGAGAATTTAGAGAATTTATTTCCATTTTCCATTTCTAAAATTATGAAATTGTCAAATCCTGATATTTAGGTTGTAACAATTGTTCTTATTTCTCAAACAGAACTTTTGGGGTACGATTCATTTGTGTTAATGTACGTGTGCCATTAGGGATTTATTGGGCTATTCCACCTAACCTCCAAAACTATTCCAGAAGGAGATGGATCTCATTCACATCCTGTGTTGTACCTGCAAGCCCCACATGGATATCTTAGAATACCCTAGGTGCATCACGTCACTGAGGTGCTTGTTTTTAGACAATTGAATCACATCTTCAAAGGCCTCGTTTCTGCCAGTGAGAATATTAAGTCCGTCAGAGAAAAACAGATGCCTGAAATAAGCCTTCTCTTTCTGATTTCAGAAGATACAGAAGCAAGTTTTACAAAAAGCCAAGAGAATGGTCTGACAGGGACTTGTTATATATTTGCAGTTTCATAGGCACTGTTTCCATGCCTTGTAATATTGACACTACGCTGAAACTTGCTGTCTGTTGCTACAGGGCTTTTGCTGTGCTAGACATAAATGCTTGGACATGCTCTTTACTTAATTTACTTAGTTTTATTTGCAAGGAATCAAGTAGCATAATAGTTTGATTCTTCTTCTTTAGGGGAGACTAATCCTGTCAAGTACTATGGAAAATATTTGCATAGTTGGCAAATCGGATTTATTTTCTTTTTCCCCTCTGGATGCTTTTTCCATGTGATTTTTTACTTTCTTCTGTTTTGAAAAGAAAAAAAAAAGTAATTTGAAAACTGCAACATAACACATTTTTAAAACGGAAGTCAGCTTTATTCTAGATACATCATTCTCAAGTGTTCAATCTGCAAAAAAATTTTTTCAATTAATTGGGAAAAATCTGTGAAGACTGCGGGCCACTTTATAGTTTTATTTGTTGTCATTTATTTTGTAAGTTGCTTGTGTATGAGATGTTTGGGTTTTTATATGTGCAGTGAAACAAAAATATGTTTTTTGTTAGACACCTACTTATGGAGCCTAACCATCTACGAAGAATAATTTAGGTGCAATACAAAGCTTTTTCTACCCACATTTGTGTTCAGTCTCACCATCGCAGGTGAAAAGATCTATTTTCTGATGTCTGTTGATAACTATTAGGATGACTGTTGTCACGTTGATTTCCCTCTCTTAAGTGACAGTTGTGAATAAAATTGCATCGGAGTATAAAAGATGAAGTAAATATAAAATGCAGCTATTACTGTTCATATTAAAACCACAGTATTAAAATGATAGGTGGTGGCATGATGGGCTATCCACCCGACTTACTGGGCTTACTTTGATATAAATATTTGTTGGTTTTAACTTAGGTATTGGTCAGCATCACAGGCAGTGCTCTCAACATTGGATTTAATTGTATTGTAGGTATTCTGGCAAACAAGCTGGTAGGGAGTTCAAAGTAAACATGAAAAGGTTTTGTAGGTATTTGTAGGAAGTATCTACAAACCAAACAGGTAGCAAGAGAGAAGCTCTGAAGATTTGACAGCTGGGCATTGAAGGCTGACTGTGGACTGATCAGTTAGGAAGAGCGAACATCTTAATACTGCTTGAAAGATGCCAGGATGCAGATAGACCTTAAAAGTAAGTTGACCATGAAGGGCTTTGATATACTAGAGAAAAATGGAAAGGGCAGCATAAATCTTTGCAGTGTCCTGGTTAACCAAGAGACAGGGGATTAGTACATCAAGGTATGTGAGAGGCATCTTAAAGATGAAAGGTGACCCAAAGGTGAGAAGGACAATGTCATCTTATTTTGCTCAACTATATCTTGGAATAAATTGGTCGGACTTTTTTTAAATTATTTTTTATTTTAAGAGTGGGGAAACAATAGCAATTGGGAGTATATAGATGAGGTCCACTGAAGTTGAGGAAACAGAATTTTCTACTTATGAAGATGATTTGACTGAAGAAGAAATCTTATAATAGACAAAAGAAACTTGGTGATTTTAATTCTTCCAGAGGTAGTTTTAGAGAGAGCATGAAATGAAGAAACAAGTGGTAAATGTAGTCGGAGTCTGCTGGGACAGACCTTGCAGTAAAATGGGTAGGTCTTAAGTGATGCATTGAAAACAATGGTTATGTGGTTTACACAAGAGAATTTGCCAGCACTTCACTCTATATATTTTTATGTCCTTGAGGAGTGTTGCAAGGGTGCGCAGCATGAGCTGAAGTTTTCAGAGTTATCTTTTTGGGTTGTGTCTGTCTCTTACTGCTGGTCTTATGGCCGTCTAAAACGTGAAGTGAACCAGTAAAGACAGCCAAAAGTGCAGTCAGACGAGTGGGGACGACTAATGGTTGCCCCTAGCTCGGCGTTCTCCCACTCCTGAATTTTTGATGTACGATTTTAAGTAATGGGTTTGAAGTGGCTATAGCAGTTTCTGCATAATTTGATCAGATAAGTCATAAGATATGTGATTTGTTTTCTTTCTTTCTACAGGAACACCAGTGTATTCAGTAGCCTGGGGATCTGATTCTGAAAAAGTTCTCTATACTTCAGGGAACCATCTGATAATTAAACCTCTTCAGCCAAATGCGAAAGTTTTGCAGGTATCATTAATACATCATGGTTGTCTCACACTTCCACGTGAAAACTTTTTTCAGTTATCTAGAGTTTTGCCAAGCATAAAATGTTTGTGCTAAAATTTTCCATGCAACATGCATACTGGGTCCCCTCCACCTTTTTTTTTTCTTTTTTCTTTTAGTTTTTTTTTTTTTTTGAGAATAAGGACATGGTTCATTTCTCTAAAAAGTTTTGACAATTTCTGCTATGGATGTTTGGGCATGTGATTAAGCATTTCCCTTTTCCTAAATAAAGAAAAAGCAAAAAGATATAGAAGTCTTTCCCTTTTCCTTTGGTATAAAAAGGCAGAAAGACACAGAAGTGATTGTTTAAAACATGCTTTTAGTGCAGGTTGTTATGCTTTCATTCTGCCTTGTTCAAGCTGGATTTAATGTACTTTTCTGTAGAAGACATGACACCTGTATATTTGTACTGTTGGAAAACCTGATCTACATTGGAGTGTATGAATGTAATAAATGATGAATGATAAATGTTAAAAATAGAAGTTGTCAGACTTGTTGCATCTATATTTAATTTATTTTTTTCCATTTCAGTGGAAAGCCCACGATGGACTTATTTTAAAAACTGACTGGAACTCAGTTAATGATCTTATTCTTTCTGCAGGTGAAGACTGTAAATATAAGGTGTGTACTGGTTAACTTTTTAGGGGAAACTAAATAACAACAAAAAAAATAGGCATTCTGATGTCTTCTAATTTTAATAATATTGGAAGCTCAAATTTAAATGAGAAGTCTCTCAGTTTTCAAGAAAAACTTGTTGCCATAAGTTATATTATTTGTAAATACATCTTACTCTGTCTGGTAGCATAAAATTAGAAATGTTTAAAAAAAAAAAAAAAAGCTCTGAAAGGAAAATATGTAGAAATATAGAAATGATTGCTTGGAATAGTATAAGCTATGACATACTGAAAAAGGTAATGACATGTAAAATTAGAGGTGATAAAACTACTGTTTTCTTTTACAGGAGCATTAGTGAATCCCTTAGGAAATTTTTTTATTAGAATATTCTGTATCGAAAATGGAAGGCACATATTGTGTTTCTTCCCTTAAGTAGGAACTTATTTTTAATTGTATCATATGTTGGATCTATCATTCTCTAAGTGTCTAATGGCTGTAATAAAAACATACACAATTAAGAAATAAAAAATATAAATATCAAAGTGTTAAAATCAATTGACTTCACTCTGTGAATTGGCTTCCTGGTATTCTGTTGGCTTCAATCAGTGAGAAAATCTGTTTGGTCTGGAAATTTGCAGAAGTGCCTCACATTGTTGGGAAATGAGCGTAAATAGAATAAACCTTGTGGTTAATTATAGACTTACAGTAATTTGCAGGAAACAAAACTCATTAGTTCAAAATATTTTATACAGAATAATGTAACATTTGCCATAGCAGAAAAGCAAAGTCTATTTCATTAAACACACCAATATTGATTAGGAACAACCTTTACTTGAAAAGTGACCTATAATATATGTGATTTTTCTAGTTACACAAAAAGGCACTGAAATAACTTAGAGTATATTTCAACAACTTTGTAACCATGAAGGAAAAGAACAGCTCTAGAATAAGTAAAGGTATGCCCAAACTATGTTCATATATATATATATATATATTTTTTTTTTAAAGGTTTGGGATAGTTATGGACGTCTGCTGTACAGCTCACAGCCCCATGAATATCCTATAACATCTGTTGCCTGGGCTGCAGATGGAGAATTATTTGCTGTGGGGTCTTTTCATACTTTGCGTCTATGTGATAAAACTGGGGTAAGTAACAACTCTGAGAACCAGCAGATGTGGAATTGTACAAATTTATTGATAATACAGTAAATAATCCTGAGGATGTACATGTACAGGTGGGTATTTTTATTAACAAAAACTAGTTACGACTTCCAGTGCCTTTCTACTGGGTGCGTGTGACTAAGCTATTGCCTTCTTGATCTGCTTAGCTGCACTACTAAATATGTTTTGGGTTGGATAAAATTTTTTCTAATATTTTGTCTTTCAGGACATTTTTCTGTGCATTTTTTTAGCTTTTTTCCTTAAAAAATGAGTTTGCAAGCATCTCTTGTAATGCGATCATAAAATGCAGTTATTAACCCTAAAAAGCAAGGAGCATATAACAATGACCTATATTTAAAAAGGAGGTAGAAGAACAATGTCCTGTGCTTTTATTAGTTAGCTTTTTTTTTTCCTTAAAAAATACTAAGAGTTGACAATCATTTATATTAGTATAATTACATCTGTGTTGGACTACGTTATGTAATGTATATTGATTTAAACAATCAGACTAGCCATTTGTATTTTCTTCTCAAAACAGCACTTTAAACTATGCCCTCTTCTTCCACAACCGCTTTCCATCTCCTTTCTGTGTACTGGGAACACTGAGCTGTATCAGCAAGTGACAAACTGAAATAAATATACTCTTGTGTGAATGAGGCCAACAATTTAAATTGTGTTTTGCACTCAATATAGATTTATACTTAAATGTGTCAAAGACTGGTGCAGCCGAAAAGGAAGAAAAATACTAGATTTCTTTTTCTGCTGTTATGTATGCTGTTTTGCAGCATATCACTTTTGTTTCTGATCCCAGGGCCTTACTGTTTTTCTTGCTAGTTATTATGTATTATAATTTACTATAAGCATGGTTCCAACTCCTGCAAGCTGAAAACCAGTAATTTTTTAATCAGCATTTAATATTGAACAGGCTTGTGGACTTTGTTTGAAATTTTAATGTGGATAGGTTTATTTTGTTTTCATAAAATTAAGGGTTCTTTTACCTGGTTTATTACTCCACTCTTAAAGAAACAAAGACACATACAGTAGCTAGTGCCAGATGCTTTTGTCTGTTTAGCAGCTAGCAATGATAATTTATTATCTTCAAAAGTCATGATTTTTCATGAAAGTTTCTCTCCTGACATTAAATGTAAATAGTTACTAAAGAACTACCTTTGCCAGTATTGAGGGGAAAGGAAGAATGATTCACATACCGCCAGAGTGATGGAGTTTGAAGAGAACCAGACCTGGCTTTTACTGGTCAACATAGACATTTTTATTATGTCTGATGTAATGGAGCTGTATTGGCAAATTGCTCCTCAGGGAGCCATCAGGCGATATATGTATCATTAACTCTTCTCTAGCATATGTGTTCAGTTTGGGGACGTAATTAAATTAAATTCTGTTAGTGTATGTTCTTTTCTCCTTTTCTTCCTACCTGGATACTTTGTTCTATCAGCTTCATGTTAAAAAAGAAAACTACAACGATAATAGTAACTTTTAGACAATAGTAACTTTTATTTCTTCATTTAAAAATCACTTTTGCTCTGATAGCCTTATGTATATAAAAGAAATTATTATGGCTACCTTACGGAATACTAAACAAAATATATTCAATGTTGGGATTTGTTGTCTGTGTTAGTGTCTGTGATCATTAATCCTGCAGAGAGTGCTAAGATTAAAGTTAAAGCATATATATATATATATTTTTAAAATGTAAAGGTGGATGTATTGATGGATAGACTTTAGCCTTCCTGGTGTCCACAGCTTTTCAGAATCTAATCACTTGGATGGAGGGCAGTGCTTAAAAAGTTCATTTATGTAAGCTATTTCCTGTGCCTCTGCATGCTTCCCTTGACATTACTGATCAGGTCAAAATATTTACACAGTAAGAGATGGTAAGAATGACTGAAATTCACTGATTTCCTCCTTCCCCGCTCCACTCCCACATAAGTATCTTAGAAAATGGACCATACCCATCTGCTCCGAAGGCAGGTTGCTTTCCCAGTGCCTTGGAGAGTGTGGAAGGATAATTTTAAAGTGAAAAGAGTGTGTGTTCAAATGAATCCTTTTAAAATTGCCAAGGGAAGTTAGCAAAGATAGACATCAAATTTATATTTTTAATAATGCTGAATGTATTTATGCATTTGTTTTGGGGAGGCCTTTTAGATTTTCTTCCATTAATGATTTCTTTACCTTTAATGGGGATTGATTAGTTTTGGTTTTGGTTTTGGTAGTTGTTATTTTCCAAATTAATTGTGGTCTTCTTGTTGAACATTTTTTTCTGGTGATGTTTATGTACAATCTGTTTTCATAAATCAATTGATGTTTGTTTGGCTGCTAAATGTTGCCCTTTGATTTACTTTTAGCTTGATTTCATCACTGCTTAGCAAATGCTTTGTAATGAAAGCAGTTCTCTGCATAAATCTGTAAGTTGATGTTTTTAAATGATTATGTACATTCTACAAACTTTCTATTTTATTGCAGAACAAATTATGGCCACTTTAGTAGTCTAGTAGTTTGCATATTTGACTGATTCTGTTGTGTGTGGCTTTTTATATTCCGTGGCTTGCTCCATGGAATGTCTTATTTTGCTAGAAATTCTATAAAAAACATTGGAAAACTTCAGAAAATTTAGGGAATATTCCCTAATATCTATAGAAAATAAAAGAGAACTTTCTACAAGTGTAACAACTACTCCTCACCCACCACCCCACTTAAAACAGGTGTGAGTATGGTGCTATGGCTAAAAAATATTGAGCTCTGTGATAATGTGTTTGTTTCTATTGGCTTTTTCTCAAAAAGATACAGACTTGAACTTAATGAAAGATGATTACATTAATTTGATGTCCAGAGATGAAGAGATGTTAAATATTTAGCAGTGTTTGTCCTTTTTTCCTTATTTTTTCAAGTATTGACAAATGAGGGAAAAAAGCATCTAAGAATTTTAAAACTACAATGTAGCAGCTAACTACAGAGAAGCTTTGAAAATAATTTCAGTGTATAGCATTAAAGCCACGATTTTCATTCAGGACAGTAAATCGTGTGACTATTGTAAAATGAACATTAGATATTAGATAAATATAAAAGAGCAAGATTTTGAAAGTGAATGTACACAGTGCATGTTTTCACATTATTCTGACAGTGCTGAATTGTCCTAAACTAGCGCACTGTGAAAACCCAAGCAAATCTGTTTTCTATAGAGTTAAAATGAGCTTTGTTCCCATTACATTTAGTTTTAGTCGTCTTTCACAGAGATATGCATTTGGCAGTGTAACAAAAATAAGGGTGTTTTTCTGCACTGTCTCTATTCATCTCCCTTTAGTAACAGTCATGATCCTGAATTCTTTGTAGCTCAATAAAAGAAAAAATATTACAGATAGGTTTCCCATGGAGTTATGTTGTTGACCAATTCTTTCCGAGTTGGCATATTTTAATTTATTAGAATTGGCTAATGTAACTTCTGGACGAAAATGAAAACATGTGGATCATCTATGGAAGCAATAATCTATTTAAAGAACTACATCAGTGTGTCATTTTCTAAGGTTAAGAATTTATATGGGACAGTTTGTCATCCTATTTTTAGTTCTTAGGTCTAATAATTATGAGAATGTATTTGGATTTCAGGAAATTTTTAGATATCCTCTCTTTGGCTTTGTTCTTCTAATATACAGCTTAATACCTCACCTGGAGGTCATGGCTTAGTTCTTGGTAATTCACACTAATTACTGGTGTCAAGTCCAATAAAATTTTAAAGTGGCAATAGGATTCCCTCATAGTTCTGTACTCCAGTAGTTGTGTCAAGGATCCTCTCTCCTCTTAAGATAAATTGCCCTATATTCACACGTAGCGCTGGATTTCCTCACCTCCAGTTATGCATATTGTCTCTGTAGAACATTTTGTGTATTTCCGTAGGTAGGAATTGAAAGCTTAGTAAGTCTTTTATTGTAAAATACCATATTTTATACTCAGTAAAATACCTAGGGGGAGTGTGGTGTATATAGATATATATGCATATATATTTCCCGTGAGCTTTTTTCAAATATATGTGCATATTCAGATGTTTCTAATGCACCTAAGTATGGATTTGCTTTGGATAATTGATGTTTATAATCTTGTAAGATCCAATTTGCCTTCCATTAAATCAGAAAATTACTATTAATTTTCTGATGAGAATCTGCTGGACAGTTTGTGCTGAATTGTCAGTTCATCACTCAGAAGTAGTGAGAGCTGATTGCCAGCTTTTAATGGGCATTCAGGCTATAATATATTTTCAGATGTCAGCTATGTCCACACTAATGTGAAATACCCTATGGGGCACAAGTAAAACTGAGCCTTCACTTAAAAATAAAATAAATAATAAAAAAAGAGGTCCTCAGTTTCAGAGGACCTGAAACTTTCTTTATCAGGCTTGGGTGGGAGGCTGGTTCTAGTACACTTGTCTTGGTTTATATCAATTGGGGCGTCAAGGGACAAGACTGTGTATTTGCTGTTAGTCCAGTCTGCCCTCTCATTCCTAGGCTGGATTGCGGGGGAGATTGCATGTTTTCATAAAGAAGGCAAACTGATGGGCAAAGACTTCTATTAAAGTCAGTGGATTAGGTATGCTGTGTAGGTTCTGACATCATGGGGAGGTTCAGCAGTATCAGCTTTAGTTCATCTTTCTTCAGTATTCCCTGTTCAAAACTCCCCTTACTGGTAAATATAGAGCCGAAACAGAGACCAGGAAATGAGCAAGTGTCCTTTGCACGGCTCACATCAGTATTACTCTTAAAATTTAAGAAAATACTCTTCCTTCACGATGTTTTTTTCAAAACATTTATGCTGTGGTATTATGTGGATAACCATTCTTAATTTCTTGAATTCAGTCTAGAACTAATAACTAACGAGATCATTCGTATTGAGTCTTGGAGCGTCGATATTGTACATGTGAAAGACTGTCCTTGTTCCTGGGACACAGACTTCTCTGAATCTGCTTATTGAAATAATTTCACCGACATCTCAAGAGCCTACTCGGTTTCCATTTATGGAAGTCAGACAGTATTCAGTAACTACAGTACTTCATCTTTTTTACTCCATTGTGCAATCGGAAAAGGGAAGCTTAACTTACTGCTTTTATGTATTTATTTAATATAATGAAACTTTTATAACTACTGCTTTTGGTCTTGAGAGAGTTTGTTGAATTAAATGAAAAATTAATTATGACACAGGAAAAGTATAAGCCAAACAGTAATACCAGAGTATAATATTGCAGCTAATGCTGGAACAGTGTACCTACAGTCCTTCATATAGTTATATACATACCCTTTTTTTTTTAAACTCAGTGTATCTAGGAAATACATAGCAGCTATTTAAAAAAAAAAAATTTGTTCCTGTCTTACAAATGGTGAGCTAAGTGATTTTTATTATAATATTTTGTGTACATGATAAATGTACCAGACATCTGCAGGGAGTATGATTCATTGAAGTGGTCTGAATTATACTGAGAGCTTTCAAAAATAACTGGAAAGTAAAACTTCGTAATTGCTTTATCTAACTTGGTTTTTTTTTGTTTTTTTTTTTTAAAGGTTATAATCTGGAAATATTTTAGTGACTATTTCAACTACCTGGAAAAAAAAGACTTCTGGTTTTTAAAAAAAAAAAAAAGAGTTTTGGAAATGTATCCTCTCTGAGCTGCAGTGTATCTGCTACACATCAAAAAGTAGCACCAAAGCCACATTTTTCAAGCTCTTTAAACTGGTTCTTAGTTGATGGTTTGATGCCCCTTTATTATTCCTTCTGACAGATGGGTAGGTTCTTGATCTAAGGGAAATGACCTCAGAACAGCCTTGTCTGTTTGGGAGGATCCCAATATTCAGTTTTGAAATAGTACTTCTTCAAACTGTTCTCAGATAGATTACATCTGGCCAGCTGTGAAAAATATGTCTCAGTCATAGGACATGTAGAGCATTCTCTGAGTGTGCTTGTTACAATCATCTGTCCTACAACAAGTGCTTACTCATTTGCCGTATAAGGATGTCAGACATAGTTAAATATTATACTCTTAATTACTATAGAGTGTTTCATACAGAATTCATTCCATTGAGACAGAAGAGTAGGTTATGGTCTTTTCTCCAAAAATTGCAATTACCTCCTGACTGCGGATCATACAGGCAGTGAACGGCGTGTCTGTGAGCCAAGAGGCAGGCAAGCTGAAGCCTTAAAATTGAGTGCTTGAATTTGGAAAGTCAGTCAGTGCTGACATTGTTTTTCACTCACCCTTACGCACGTAAGCAGTAAAAGAGCCTTAACTCAGTAGGTCATCTTACATAGTATTCTGCAAATCGTTAGCATAACTGGGAGGTTGAATTTCATCCCATTGTGTTTCCTTGCTATTGAGTGTTTCAGTCTGACACCTTTATTTTACTGTAATTTTTGTGATTTCGTTTTGTTTTCGTATCATATGACACAAAATCATATGAAGACTTTGTGTGAAGGACTTAGTATTTCTTGTGTTTTATGTGTACTGCAAAAGAAATCAGAATATGAAATGTGTTAGAAACATTAGGTATTTTCTTCCAGCTGTCTTTCCTTTGGTGTAATACGTATCCAAAAGTCATGAGAACCCAATGTCTACATTTAACTTCAATCACATCTTTTTTCTTACTGATTTGCTTATTAAGATTTCAAATGCTTTTGAATATTCAGGTAGTTCTTCAATTGCTAAATGTTTTTTAAAATATTCTATTACACAGTTCTGAGGAGGCTATAGATTTGCTTCTCATTTTAAAACCTGGTTTAATGTCTTCCTAAAAGTCCATAAAAAAAGGTTATTTCTTTTTTCGTTATCCACTTTCAGGGAAACGTTTGTTTGGAGATTTGGGATTTGTAGGAACTGTATTTCTGAGATGCAAGAGACAGAAAACAAGGGTCTTGTCTCAAAATTCTTCTAGTTTTTGACAAGAATATGTTAATAAGGATCCAGCTAAACTTTAGAGGAATCTCTTACATAAGGCTGAGGGAATTTGAGAATAAAGTTCTTCATTGGAGGAAATTTAAATATTGAAAAGGAACAAAATTAGGTTTAGTACTAAATGTAAGCTTCTCTTGTAACCACATTCATGCTATGGGTCAAAAGGGAAAAAAGCAAATGCCCGTTTTAATACCTCTTCCTCATCCTTTGTGATAAGGGGATTTAGAATTTTATTTTTTTGCCATGCTAACAGAGAGAATGAAAACAGAGAATGAAAGTAGGGGCCGGGGAAGGGTTTCAAAGGATAAGAAATCATGGGCTATTTCATTAAAGCTCATGCTCTGCATCCCCGTTACACTGGAACAGGCAATTCCATGGTGCCACATGGGCAGGATGGGGGACACCATGCCTTGTGCAGAGGCAGGCAAGGAATTAAAATGTTAAATGCAGCTTACACCCTGTTGCTAGAGAGTATAAAGCTCCTTTATTTTTTTTTTTATTAAAAGCATCATTTAGCAGCCAGCCCACAGTTCACGACCGGCTGTGTGATCTCTGGTGTTACTTGCCTGAGGCTGGTTAGCTGTTGGGCAGAGCAGTGTGTCTCCTGGTCCCCAAAACCTACTGCACTGCATGCTTCCCGACACTGCTGCTTTCACAGCTTCCTGCTATCCCAATAATTTTGGGCCTCCATTTAAAAACCAACAAACCAAACTGAGAACTATATTTTAATAGACGTAGATGATGTAAACCAGTTGTAGAAGATGAAGGAAAATGTTAGCCGCAATACCACAGAAATGCATTCTTTAGGTCCAAGTGAGCCTTTCCACCTTGCAAAATCCTGTTAGCAGGAAAATGTACAGTGATGCCATTTTGCCAACTGTTTGAATCTCTGGCTCCATAGGAAAGCAGATACCCTACTTATTTTGATAATAAGATTCTGAAATACAGTTATTTGACCTGTGCCCCCACGACACGAAACTGTGATACTCCTCTGTGAGCACCTCTTAATTAGCCTAAAACGAATGCAACACACAGAGCTGTTGTTTCTGGTTCTCTCCAAAGCTAGGCCAGATGTCACAGCTTTGGTTGCAGTCATGTTTCAATTTTTTGTTGTTATTGCAAGCAGAGCAACTGGAAATTTTTAATACATTCTTCCCCTGTACAGAAACAACAGAGACTAGAGAAAAAGGTAGGCAAGGTGTATCCAGCTTCTTTTTTAGGTTAGGAGAACAGTACACAGGCATTGCTTTCAGAGCTTTTCTTAATCCACCAATGTCCCTTACGTTGGAAGCATGGAGAGAAACAACACAAGAGCTTTGCAAATCTCTGTATACTGGGATAGGAGTGCCTTGTTTATACTGACTGATTTTGCCCAGGCTTTGCTGTGTCTATACTCAGGAGCTGCTGTCACTGTGACATAAACTGAATGCATCACACTTAAGACCGTAGCCCATTGCACCCATGTAACCCAGTATAATTGTTTCTAAGTACATTCACTTAATTTTTATGTAGTGCTTGTCTAGATTTACGAATTACTAAGTACACTTAAATGTATTGTGGCTAGATAACTTTTACGTAGTGTACTTCAGACATAGTGACATGTTTTATTTCTGCCATACCTGATGGTTTTCCTTTTGGTATCCCTGTTTTTCAGGAGTTTGACTTAAGTAAATCAAAGAGATTAGATGTCTTATTTAAGCTGTAAGAACAAGTTAGCTCATTGATGTTTCTTTAAAAATTATAACCCTGCAAATCTATTTATTACCATAAATCAATTCTAAAAAGTAAAAAAAAATAAATTTAAGAATTCTTTTCTCTTTTTCTGCAAGTGGTCTTATGCTTTAGAGAAGCCCAACACTGGCAGCATATTTAATATTGCTTGGTCTATTGATGGCACTCAACTAGCCGGAGCATGTGGAAATGGACATGTCATTTTTGCCCATGTTGTGGAGCAGCGCTGGGAGTGGAAGAACTTTGAAATAACGTTAATTAAAAGGAGAACCATGGAGGTAATCTTCACAGTTCAAAGCTGTGCATTCTGATTACTAGCTTTCTAAGGCTTTTTTAATACAAAATTGGGAATTTTTAAACCATGACAAAACATTATCCTTTTTTTTTCTTCTTTGTGTATGTACGACTGAAAACGTTTAAGATTGTAAAATGGTCAGAGTTAGCAAGTGGTGTAAATAATTATCAGTTGTACAGAAGATAAGATCTATGTAAACCAAACAATACCACCAGACAGACCAGAATTATATGATTCAGAAGTACTTTATCCTCCAGAAAAATGCAAAGCTCATTTGAAGAGCATGTGAAATTAGCCGTGGGAGGCCACTTACAAGAGAGAGATAATTTCAAGTGTAATGAAAATGTTTATGCAGAAAACAATACAAATACATTGGCCAAAACCAAAGCATGGTATTAAATAGTATTACAGTAACTGTCAGCAAAGATGAAGCTGCATAACTAGGTGTAGATAATATAGAGGAGCTTTCCTTACCTTATCTGCATTCATGAGGTGTTGGAGGTGCTGATGCACTTTGTAATAG
Source organism: Aramus guarauna (assembly GCA_013400195.1). NCBI lineage: Eukaryota > Metazoa > Chordata > Aves > Gruiformes > Aramidae > Aramus > Aramus guarauna. Next base: position 1,311,312 of record VXBL01003291.1, read on the forward strand.
CTAATGCGTTTATATCCCTGTTGTTAACAAAGGTAGGATGAATGTTGCTGTCTTAGGGCATTTCCAGATAAATGTGGTTGCTGACGATAACTGTAAAGAGTTGTAATGTGCTTTTCTTCACCACATACTGTATTACAGCCTACGTTCAGATCTTCCAAAGCTACAGAAATTTATCATATATCATATAACATGTATCAGGTACCTGCACGGTGCTTCCAGCTGGGTACTGAGCCATAGGCATTGACCTCAGCGGGAGCTGCCAAGTCTCAGAACTGCTGGAAATGAAACAGGCCTCTACATGTGGTTTCTGGAGCTTAAGTTTAGGATCCTTCTTTTGAAAAATCTTGGCCTGAATCCACATTTAGGTTACCAAATATCTGGGAATTAATACAAAAATATGAATTTTTACCTTCTAATTTGTCCTCTGTGTTCCCAGACACTGACTCACAACATTTACTCTCTGAACACGGGGATAATATAAGATTTCCATTCTTACAAATTTTCCAAATTACACATTTGGTATTGGACACCAGGCCAATATTTTCAATATCGAAGTCAAGTTTCTAAATTCCTAATTAGGCTCTTAAATTTCTTTGGGTCTTGATTCTTTGATGTTGAATATGTAATTGGGAAAAGTTGTAACAACAGAAATGCTCTATTACAGTTTGGTCCGGTGGGTGGGATAACATGAGTCAGTGTCTGGGAACACAGAAGACAAATTAGCAGGTAAAAATTCATATTTCTTCTTTCATTCCCAGACATCGACTCGTAACAGATGGGCTCTGTGAATAATCTCCAGGGTGTTTGAATATGCAAACAACTGAGGAAGTATAGCTAACCCTGATTCAGGACCAGTTTATTTTATTATTTTATAGTGATTTTATTTTATTCCTATATATTTACGTAGGAAAATATTGCCTGCAAAAAAAGATCTAGATGCATTCTTTTTTTCTGAGTACTGCAATAGCTAAGTTAATTATGGACATATCACTGCAGTAGACATAGCAATTAATATGTCTTGGGAAATTATTTCTAGGCTTTCATAATAATTGAGTTCAGTCCTTGTTTTGCAATTGGTTGCATAATGGAGAAAATCAAAGCGAAGTACCATCCTCAGAATGGTGACATCTTAAAAAAACCCCAAACACAAACCCAAACAAAACCAAAGACCACTATCCCTGTGATAAGATACCTCCTTAGACTTTAGCTGCCTAAAATCTTTGGGCTCAAAAGTCTGTGTTGATTACAGGCAAACTGCAATTTCCTTGAAACATTGTCACTTGAGCAAATTTTCACAGAAATGGCAAAGGCACAGCCTGCTCACCAAGGCTCTCCCAGATTTTCTTACTTCAGAGTGGTAGCATTAAAATATATGCTAGAGCAATTGAACATCTAGACAACACATCTGATCCAGAGCTTGGATATTGCCAAATTGTTCTGGTGGGATCATGATGGGATTGCTGAAGTATAACATTTCAAATGTTTCAATAATCAGCAACTGAACACTTGAGTCTTAAAATGGGAACTTTCAGACATCTTTGATCTCATTTTCTCCACCTCATGTATAACATTGTTCTGATACCGTATGTATTCCAAGTATGCATTAATTACTCCTTTTAAGGAACTCCATCCAGGTCCTCAGTAATTATTCATTGTTTATTTGGAGTTTATAGAACCTTTGAGCTTAAGTTTTCACCAGTGCTATGAAAGTGTTTCTAAATAGATATGTTCTTCTGCTAGTGGCATAATAGCATCAGCATGTGCTTACAATAAGAAATAATATAATATTTCACTAGTTATTTTTCATTTCAGTTATTGTTGTTTTATTCAACCAAAACTTTGTTTTGATTAGGTGCACAATGTTGTTAATGATGCGGTGGATTTGTTGGAATTCCGTGACAGGGTTATTAAAGCCTCTTTGAACTACGGGCACTTGGTTGTTTCAACTTCCCTTCAGTGTTACGTGTTTTCGTAAGTAATACAAATTCACAAAGCTTTCTCAAGTTTATATAATGGTTGTAAGAGAGTAGCAGAAACTTTATTTGAAGTACAGTAGTTAATTTTATTTAATTTTTTTTAAGTAACTGAAATATTCTATGCAACCTAGCATCATCTACAATAAAATGTATTGGAGTATAGTTGCCCTCCTCCTGTCATCCTTTCTTTCAGCTTCTTGCTGGTGCCATGACTGCCTGTTCATTTTGCTACACAAATTCTTATTTTTCACCTAGAGACAGCAGGAATGGTGGCTGGATGTAAGCGTATTTCTCCCAGTTATGTACCTCCATTTAGGGACTCCTTTTTATTTTTTTTGGATACTGCTTCTGGTATAAGCAGTATAAGAATAATTCAATGATAATTGAATAAGAATGATTCAGTCCTGCATCATATTTTAAGAACATGGTATTCTGTTGCATTTGCTGAAATTTAAAGTTTACTCCTAAAGGTGCTTATCTGTTCAGTGAGATGAGTAATGCTGAACAAAAATGCAGCCTGTAACAAGGCACATGAGAGGGACTCTATCCTACCTCTGGATCACTGTAAGAGAGCTGAACCACAAGTCAGAAATATTTTTAAAATATGTTTGTTTCATGTAAATATAAATTTATGGTTTACTCAGACTCCTAAGTCAGCTGCTGCTAGTGTGAAGGGATGGAAAAATGAAGGCAGAAGTGTTACTGGATCATACTGCACGGTTATCAGTGTTACTTGGCTTCCTAAATGCTGTTTTCCTTTTGAAAACCTCCCTTTTTAGGAATGGTAGAAGATTAAAATGTGTGTGCTTTACTTCATGATTTCAACTTCGTATGTATAATGAGATGTGAAAATTAGTGTTTTTAACAAATGATGCATTTTTTTTTCAGTACAAAGAACTGGAATACACCACTCATCTTTGACCTGAAGGAAGGAACAGTTAGTTTGATTCTACAAGCGGAAAGGTAGCTTACTTCTTGTAATGCTTACTCTAAGATGTGAATGTGCATTTCCTAAAACTTTGTTATCTAACGTAAGAACAGTTTGAAATACTAGAACTTGACAAAAAGTATACAGTGTTGTTAAGTAGTACGTAAAAGCTTAGCTGGTATATTTGCCATAGGTCTGTGATGGTGGTAATGAATCTTTTCATACATTATGTATGTTTATACTCTTATTTATGGAAGGAAGTAGATCTTCTGATGTTACACTAACATCTGGGGTTTTTGATGTTTTACATTTCTTTTTTGAACTGGAATATATTTTATATAAATTATTTTTGGTCTGCAATTTTTATTAAAAACATTTCCAGGTATGCCAAATAAAAAGAAATAGTTCCATTTTTCTTACATATTTGTATTTATAGTTGCAAGAAATTACTATTTTTTTCTCAGTTTAAAAAAAAAATTGTATTTCCTGAAAATCGTTTGTCAAAAGAGATCTTTACGTGTGCTTTTGCAGCAAGAGAGCCTTTCAAAGGACTAAGAATAGAAGCAGAAGTAAAAAATCTTGAGTTTTTATTATAGTCTTAATTCTCATGGACGAATACTGTTGGACAACTATTTCAGCGCAGTGCAGCACAATGCGCACTGCATTGAGTGCCTCAGATTCAACACTTACGCCTTAGTCTACAAAGATACTGCAGTAGACAGCAGTTAAGCAAGGATTTTGACAATCAGTTTCTAGATTTGCTGCCAATTAAAAGTAAATTTTGAAAACATGGCAGAGATTCTTTGGTAGTGGAGGTGATCCACAGAAATGAACCATAGGTTTTGGTAAAACCAGTCTACCTTGACAGCTAATTGTGCAAACAGATAGTGGTTTGCTTGGTACCAGGCACTAGTAACATTTACAATAGCTGAGGGTCTAACAACTGACTTTTTTGTTTATGGATGTGTTTTGTGTCTATGAACTATAAATGCTGTACATACCAAATGCTTCTTGTTATGTAGAGCTATTTATGCGCTGTATAAAAGTTTGCAGTGTGTTCCTGCAAAGGAGTTATTTTTCACCGAAGCCCTGCATAGCTGGTAATCAGTTCATTGAAAGTGTCTTCTATTTGCTGTGTGTTATAATCTAGTCGAACTGAAGGAAATGGTACAGGTAATGCTGTTTCAAAGCTAGCTGTAAACATTAAAGCTGTTTCTCACATATATACACACAGTGTTGTCTCATGTGGAGGAATACTGTCTGCAGCTGTATGCTTTGTCATCAGGAGCTACAAGGTTTAAATCTTATAATATATCTAACAGATAAAATCATAGTGATTCCAGACAATAAATATTTGTCAGGGAAAAAGATAACATTTACATTAAAACTGAAATCTTCCATACAGAGCTTTCAGAATATCAGCTCTGAAATGTAAGGCTTAGAAATTATGTAGTTTCACTGAAAACAATTGCGGCATACTAGACATTTATATTCAAACTGTTGAAACTGTCATCATGCTTTTTTTATTTAGTGATTTACATTTTTGTCGGGGTTGTTTTTTTTTTTTTGGTAGGCATTATCTTCTTGTAGATGGTGGAGGACTTTATTTATATTCATATGAAGGAAGATTAATTTCGTCTCCAAAATTTCCAGGCATGAGAACAGATATTTTAAATGCCCAGACAGTATCTCTGAGTAATGATACTCTAGCAGTAAAAGACAAAGCTGATGAAAAGGGTAAGTCTCAGTTCTAATAGTTCCACATTTGCTAATAATTCATTATGAAGTTTTCAACATCTTCACATTTAATTTTGCTTAGCATAGTTATGGTAAAAAAAAGAAAGCATAAAGCATAAACAGTGTATCTATGATATAAATTAAAGATAATATTTATTATAAAAATGAATTAAAGTGATGGGTCTTGCTTAACTTTGATTTTAAAAGTTAAAGAGAATTATATAAGTCTCTGAACTTCCAGTTGTGTGTGTAATGCCTCAGAGAACCATGGAATATTTGCAGTAAATACTAGGACAGTAGGTTTTCACTCTCTGACATGTGGTTTTCTAAAGTACCACCTCAGCAATGTCCTTCTGCTTGACTGCTGCTCTTAGAAACTACCAGTACATCAGATGTGATGAATTTTAGTTCCCAGATGTTCTTTGGTTTAGTTTATTTGGGTTTGTATCTTTACAGCATGTAAGTTTTATATGTGGCTGATATGACCATGGTTACAAGGCTGTGATGTTCTGTCTCAGTGTTATGTTCTTGAAGATTTTTATGCTCTTAATTTTTGGGTTTTGGCATTAAAAGCACTATAATTATAAAACACAATACGGCCAAATGAGCTTCAGGTAATTTTTTGCATTAATGAGCGGTACAGGAATATCTTTTTGTCAGTCAGCTTTTTTCCTTTGTTCTCTCTCTTGAATCAGATGTCTAGTTTGCCTGCACAACAATTTAAATCTTAAGTGTCTGCCAGAGACAGACACTTTCATTGCTGGAAAACCCATGGCACAATGACTTTTAACTTTGTAACTGTGCCATTTATAGGCCATGCAAATAGTACAATACAGGGCTGCAGTGCTGTCTATAGCTGTGTTTCTCCTGCGATATGGCCAGCAAGGGAATTACCAGTGGGAACAACTGTGCACAGGAGGTGCTGTTATTGCAGAGTGAAACAGTGAAAACCTGCTGCCTGTGGTTCCAACTGACACCAACTCAATCTGTTAGCTATAAGTCTGTTATCCTAGACATAATGATTAGATTTTAAACCATTTCAGAATTTTAGAATTCTTTGTCTTGCAGCAAGGAAGAATCATATTTATCTTCTTTTTGCCATAGAAAAAAACCTGTTCAGTGTGAAGTACAAAAGACAAAAGAAGATCCTGATTATTGTAGGCAGGGAGTTAGCACTTTAGCACTGACTGTATGGTAGTTTTCTTGGTATATAACCTGCAACTTAAATTACTTGGTGAATGAAGAAAACCCTTGTAATGATCCTTTAAAATATCCCTCCCCAAGCAAAAAAATCAGACGAGGTTTTTCTGACTTTCTTGTTAGAAAGCATTTTTGCTACTCCATACAACTTACCTATTTTGTTTTTTTTCTTTTTTTTTTCTCTTGTATATCCTTATCTTTTGTGTGAGAACAAATACTTTATTTCATTTTGAAGAATTATTTCTAATAGTAGTAATATAACCATAATGCGCATTTCCTTTTTGAGGAAAACTACTTCAGAAAATACTATCCTCAAGCACCAAGACATAAATAATATCTAAAATAGCTGTGTAATAATTAAAATGAATTTTAATCAGCAAAAATATATTTCAATGTAAATGATTCAGAAGAAAGCAGTAGTTTGCAAAAAACAAATGGATCAGTGAAAATTTGCATTTTATGTCTGATCTTTTCTATTTTACTGTATGTGTCTGTATATCACACGAGTGTGTGTATGTTTGTACATTAATATGTGTAACAGAGACTTTATTGCCATATTGACACCTTGTTAGAATAAAAACAGTAGGTGTTTTAAATAAATTGAAGTTATGTAGAAAATTGATTTGTAAATATTGACTGCTGTCTACATGCATGCATATTTAAGATTTTGATGGTAAACTCACTGTCGTGCCTCGTTCACCTGCCCATGTTCCTGATCAGACCAAAGAGCATCTCCAGCTCCCAACCATTCCTATTAGTGTCCTGAAAAGCTTCTCAGCTGGTTCTGCACCCAGGCTAATCCTCATCAAACTGTAATTCACAGAGGCTGTGTTTCTGGCTATCTTTTCAAGGTAAACCCTCCAAATGATCCTGTTGGAAGGAGCTTCCATGAGGGCAACAATTAGGGGTGGATGGGTTTTGTTTTTGTTTTTTTTTTAACTTATGAGTCCCACTAGTAGTGGTGAAAAGCATTGTAATATGCCAGCACATGGGAAAACAGATTCTTGGCACAGGAAACCGTGGCTTATCTAGGCCTGTTTATTCTTCTCAACTCAGCCCCCAGCAGCAGCGTTTTTTTCTTTGCTCTATTTTGAGGGCAGGTCGGTTTTTCCTACTGTACTGTGTTATAGAAATAGCTAAGATAGCTCAGTTTGATACAGGAAGCAGTTTACAAGTCATAGCATGGAGCTCTCTACAAGCTAATTTACCCTGAAACAGAGACCTATAACTTGCTGTGCTTCAGTGTTGTTACTTGGATACTCTTCCTCTTTCTTCTAGAAAAAAGATTTGTACCTCTGCGCTTAAAGTGCTTCCTCAGTCCCTAATGAAGCTGGAAGAGGGAGGTGAGCCTGTTCTCCAAAGGGAACTGCTGGCCCTAAGGCAGTTATTCTGCAGTAATAGAATGTGTGTGTTAAAGGACACACAGCTGTTCTCTTTCACTGGATGCTCAAAGTGAGAGAATGCCCTTTGTTTATAGTTTTAATTTATACATTAAAAAAAAAAAAAAGATATATTTTAGGTTGTAAATGAATGTAAAGTGATGTGGAGTTTTTCCAGATAGGGGGGGGGAAAAACCCCAAACAACTCCAACTTATTTTCTGAAATACCTGAATAAGATTAATCAAAAGTTAACCAATTCTACTTGTCAATTAGGTACAGTGGTTTTCTTTAAAACTCCCTTAATCTCACTTCCTATAGCTAGTATAGTAGCAGTAAAATTGGCTTGTGTAGCGAGATCAAAATAAATCTCATGCAGGGAGCCATGCATAAAAGTGAGAAAAAAAACACTTCTCAGGAACAACCAGTTTTCTTTTGTGTATTTAGCCAGCTGCCAAGAGCAACCCTTGTGCAAAACCCTTTCTTTTTCTCCTTTGCAAACTCAACCAATGCTTTCTGAACACCTGCTCTTACAGTTTGGTTTTTTGTTGGTTTGTTTTTTTTTTTTTTTTTTTTTTTTTTTAAATTCTGCCTGTATAACCTGTATTGACCTCAAACCAACATCCTGTGTCCTAGTGAAAGAAAGGCACAGCAGGATTAACATGTTAACATCGCCATCCTTTGGAATGAACATGTAGGTTCATCTTATATAATATACTTACAGGTAATGTGTTGAAATCACAGGTGGGATGTGTTATTGAACATCTGGAACGTTTCTGTCACATCTGTGTTTTCCATGAACTAACGCGGAATCATGTGCTTTAAATTACAGCTGGTGTTCCTTACAATGTTACTGTTTTCTCTAGGTTTGAATATACTGCCTACATCTGTCTGAATTTATATGTTCACAGACTATATATAAAGTATATATGAATAGTTTTTGAACACACATGGATGTGCATCAAACGCTCACACACATGTGTGTATAAATATAGAGGCAGAAATAAAGAAAGAGTAACTTTATTTTTAGGCAAGTTGCAAATTTGGGCCTTCACTGGATAGCCTAGAAATACAGATGATGTAGGTGGGGATTTGTTGCGGTTTAACCCGACAGGCAGCTAAAACAACCACACAGCTGTTTGCTCACTGCTCCCCCCCGCCCCCGCAGCAGAATGGGGGAGAGAATTGGGGAGAAAAGGTAAAACTTGTGGGTTGAGATAAAAATGGTTTAATAGGACAGAAAAGGGAGATAATAATGGTGGTGATGATGATGATGATAATAATAAAAAAAGAATACACAAAACAAGTGATACACAGCACAGGTGCTCACCACCCGCAGACCACCAATGCCCAGCTAGTTCCTGAGCTGCAGTCCCATCCCCAGCCAGCTTCCCCTAAGTTATATATTGATCATGGCGTCATATGGTATGGAATATCCCTCTGGTGAGTCAGGGTCAGCTGTCCTGGGCTGTGTCCTCTCCCGGCTTCTTGTGCCTACCCAGCCTCCTCGCTGGTGGGCAGCATGAGAAGCTGAAAAATCCTTGAATTGGTGCAAATATTGCCCAGCACCAGACAGAACATCAGTGTGTTATCTTTATTGTCATCCCAAATGCAAGCTGCAGCACTATACCTGCTGCTAGGAAGAAAATTAACTCTATCCCAGCTGAAACCGGGACAGAGGTTTTTCAAGGGTTTTTGGTTTTGTTTAGTTGTTTGATTTTGAGTTTGGGTTGGGTTTTGGTTTTTTTTTTTTTTTTTTTTGAGGGTGAGACAGGGATGGAGTGGAACAAATAGACTTTTGGTAAAGACCACAAGAATTATATACAAAATTCAAGAATATCAAGATAAAGCAGATACCTTTTGAGGAAGCCAGTTATTAATGTATTTTCATTAATTGTATCATCATGACAAGCAGAAACCCTACACCGCCCTGGAAGACAGTATGCCTAGTGACCACTGTATGAAGAATTCAAAATAGAGCAAATTATTAACAAAATTGAGAATGCTTCTGAAGAAGGTTCTACCCAATAGTTCAAAGGACAGCTTTCTATATACCTGATACTAATTTCTTTAGGAAAATATATCAGTGAATGGTATCACTTCCTAAACTTTCATATTCATCAAAATTGTGGGTTAAGATTGAATAAATCTATCAGATAACCTTGGTACATTAATTTATTCACAATGCAGGGTATAAACTTGCATCAGATAGAACTTAGCGTCATTTCTATAAATAACCGTTTGAGCTGTGATAGGAAGTAAAACACTAGTTTTCTCAGTTCCATATCAGTCCACAATATCATGTTTCAATGGCTATCAATGCTCTGAAAATAATGATATTTTGAGAATCTTCACAGATCACTCCGATTGCAAAATAAGACTATTCCTAAGCTCAGCAGACTGACAGTTACATTTTCGAACTGTAAGATTCTTTTTTGACTGAGTGTGAAAGTCGCTGGTAAATCTAGCACATGGTACCAAGTATCCACTGGCAGTAAATTATACCTGAAAATGAATGGAACTGCTTGAAAAATCTATGAACTGTTGCTTTTAACTAATAAACTTTTTTTTTTCCCCTTCAGTTATCTACATATTTGAAGCTTTATCTGGAAAGCCATTAGGTGATGGAAAGCCTCTAACCCATAAGGTAAGGGATATAATGTCTCTTTTTTATTATACTTTGAAATTAAGAATCACTAATGGGTTTCCTCAACAATGGGTCTAATAACCTATTAAAGGTTTACAATCTTAATAGAAAGGAGCTTGACAACTCTTGCTGACTCTTCTAAAATAACAAAAATCAGATTCTTTATGCAGTGTCGATGCACAAAGGTACATACTATAGGTTGTGTTCACTTACTGGTGTGTGTTTGCCATGCATGTAAGAGTTTGAAACTACAGGTAAATAGTTCTGTTATGCAGTAAAACGGATCAACTGAGTTTCCTTTGCATGTACTCCAAAGCAACTTTGACTAGTGCCAACCTGTTGTTAATATTGAAGAAAAGAGCATCAGTGAAAAGTTGTCTGTCTCCAGCTGGAGCTTTTACTGTTTTTACTTCAAAACTGATTGCCTGAACTGCATTTTATTTTTCTTCACTCTTCTGGTATACACCAAAAGCAAAATTAGGCAGCTTCTGGAAGGAGGAATAAACATTCATCTTTTAGGCAGTTTTTGCTTGTATTTCTGTAGTTTTGTGGTAAATTCCTAAACTGTTAACTCTTCTCTGTTGCAGTTTTGTTTTAATCTGCATGAAATTCAGTTTATATAACACTTCATTCAACAGGGAAGACACACATAAAGTGTCTTCACAATCCAGTTTTTCAAGAGTTTTTTGCCTCGTCTTTAGTAAAACATTCATTTGTTTGAATATCACATGCTTTCTGTGATACAGATCTCCAAAACAAAAATCAGATATTTCTTGTTCTTTTCAGACGGAAATTGTGGAGATTGCTTTGGACCAGAAAGGACTTACAAGTGAAAGAAAAATAGCTTTTATTGATAAGAACAGAGATCTTTACATTACTTCAGTTAAAAGGTTTGGAAAAGAACAGAAGATTGTCAAAATAGGTGAGAAAAATTAAAAATAATGTTTAACTACATGCTAGCAGGCAAATAGACTTTTATCTAGTACAAGAAACAAAATTTTGATTTTTAAGTAATAGTGAAACTGGACGTGAAAAAAACATTAGAAATAATCATGTGGCTTTCATAAGATAGTGGTAGAAACAATTTTAGTACATTTTATCTAAATTCTGATATTTTTTATATCAATTACATGTAAAGCAGTTAACATTTAAGGATTTATTACTGCATTCCAGAGTAAGCAGCTAAGAGGATATTGGGGAAGGATGTATTCCTCAGAATTATTCAATACAGAATCTTTCAGACATTTTTCTTGCCAATGCAAACTCTTAAGTTCATAATATTTTTAATTAAAATTTTAAATTCTGTAGGCAGATGCATGATCTGGTGACTAAGAAGATGCAGTCTGACCATTGTGTTAATTTTGATCTCCAGTCTCAAAACTAAGTCCAAAACACATTATTCTGAAAAGAAGTTTCTTTCAGAAAGAGAAAATTTAATTTGGCTGAAAGTTTGTAAGATATTACCTTACAAACTACGGGGTTAAAACCAGCCCTTAAAAAAAGGACTAAGAATGACTAATAATTACCCTTTTACTACAGTTTGAGAAGTGTACCTTTATTTTGAAGTTTTTTGTGGAAAGGCATATTATTTTGTTATCTTTACCTTAAGGGACAATGGTTCAAACTTTGGCTTGGAATGACACATCTAACATTCTTTGTGGGATTCAAGACACCCATTTTACAGTCTGGTACTACCCCAACACAGTCTATGTAGATAAAGATCTTTTGCCAAAAACTCTGTATGAAAAGGATGCAAGGTAATATATCCTTTTTGATCAAAATAGTATTATTATGTATTTTAACTAGTTTACTCATTCCTTAAAGAATTACATTAATTTTGGCAGATGATGTAGAAGCCAGGGTCGCAGCGTTTTCTTTTCGTATTACTCCTTCCTGATTAGGAAATGAGGAAAAAGTGTTTTATAAGGTATATCATAAAGTTTGGAGTTAAAATGATGATGTGCAGTTTAAAAGCAGAATAGCATCTTGATGCGAAAGCAAAATTTTAATCGTATCTCATGAAATATTGCCTAAGTTGTTCATTAAAAAAAACCCCAAACAAACAAAAAAGAAGATCCATTTAACGTATCTGTTGGAAATGAAAAGCATCAAGATATTAGGTCACAGATAATATTATTTCTAGCTCAGCATGTTTACTTTACATGTTTACTTCAGCCTGTGTAATTTGTGACATGAAATTCTTCATAAAGAATACCTGAAGTCATTATTTCATTCTAAGAGCTATGGTAGCCCAAATATTTTTTTAACTGAAAAATGTATTTGAGAATTTTTGCACAAATACCCACTTTGCTTTTACCTTACAGCCAGTGAATGAGCATAACTATCATTTTCTTTTTAGAGAGCATTACAACTACATGTTGGATATAAGTATTGAATAACTAGGTGCTTAGCTTTTTATATGCTCTAAAAGTGAAGTATAATCACGTTGTAATTTTGAAACAAAAATTTCTTTAAATTTGTAATGTTCTTTTCAGTAAGAATGTGAATATTAACTTACCTTTCTTTCTCTACCCAGTGAATTTAGCAAAAATCCCCAGATTGTACATTTTGTGGGAAATCAAATAACAATTAGAAGAGCAGATGGTTCACTTATTCACCTTAATATTTCACCTTATCCTGCAATTCTTCATGAATATGTTAGTAGTTCTAAATGGGAAGATGCTGTCAGATTGTGTCGCTTTGTCAAGGTAAATGCTAATTATCAGGAACATTCAGATATAATTTTGCTGTAGTATTGATGCTTTCAAGTATTACTTTAATGATGATAATAGCATATCAGATGTTACATCTCATTTGCATTCTTCTGTTTCTGGTTATTTTGGGTCTGGTTGTGAAAAATTATAAAATGTTCATAATTACATAATATACATATACATAGCTTCATAATTTTCATTATACAATAAAAAAATACTATTTTTACTCCCTCCAAAGTCCAGATCAGTTGAACACCGGTACTCATAGAAGTTGGTAATAAACTTAAGTTTTCTGGACTAGGCCTTAATATAGCTGATTATAAACGATCTGCATCTCCATATAGAGTTGCTTAGTATTTTTTTATATTCTATTTCACTTGTTTTTGTTTGTTTGTTTTTTCCCCTTCGCTTTCTTTTGCTTGTATTTAGGCAACAGGAACAGATGAGGTGAGTCAGACAGTCTTTAAAACAGACAAACAAAAATCCTCCCAAACCCTGCTTGCTTCCCCTATTTACTCCTAGAAAAGAGTTTAGCATTTTCATATAATTATCACGACCATAAATGTGTATTTAACATATTTTTGTATTTGCATTATTAAATTAATACATATCCAGATAATTAGGGTTCCATAATTATGTTTATTTTGAGTGTTACCTCTTTAATAGTAGAGGTAGTAGGCTTTTATTCTAGTATTTGGCAGTGGGAACTGGGATTTGGAACTGCAGATACAGTATTATGTTAATTTTTTTAAGTAATCTAAATGCATCATCATTAAAAAGAAAACATCTGTATTGGGTGGTAATATTCATAATATTGCTTCTTTCTGATTGATGTTAAGGCTTTCTAATTCAAGGATTTTTTGGTTGAACTTTTCATGCACCCTCTTCATTCTTGTTGGTAGAGTCATCTAATGAGTTTAATCATACTTAAAAGGAAAAATGTGTAGAATTTTCTGTGCTATTTTAAAGGAATCCTAATATAGGTATCATGGTTTTTTCACTGATCTGTTTTTATAAGCTTTTCCTCATTAGTCTGTATCTACCAACAAGTGAGGAAGGCCTTTCTCTCAAGAAAAACTGTAGCAGAATCTATTTTCAGTGTGAAGAGTATTCACATCATCTGGTTTTAAGCATCTTAAGTTAGGTACCTAGGACTTGATATTTGAAGACTTCTCTTTTCCATTGATTACAAAAGAAAGTTTTTGTGTCTTTGATGTGAGGTAATTTAAACCGGCCTAAACTAGGTGGTGTGAATATCCTTTTTATTTCACAATTGGTATTTGGGCTGAGGGATGACCTGGAATACCCTTACACCGAGGTGAGCAGAGAGCCGTTGCAACTGGTCTTGCTTTGAGAACTTTATTTATCTTTCATGATTCCTAAACTCTTCACGGCCATCCGGGGCTATTTTGTTGATTTTGGCAACCCAGGTAGACAGTTCAAAGTATTTCCAATCAGTAGTAACAAAACAGACCATCTTTCTGAGGAAAGAGAGAACAAGCAAGACCTATTGGTGAAAAACTCTTAGAAACTTGGTCTCTTGCATAATTTCGGGCTGAGCTTTCACCATTTTATCACCTAATTTTCTAAATTTGTATTAATCCTATGCTGCTTCTAAAACCCTATAGATATTGCAAAATTATTATTTTCAAATTTGTTCTTGAACATAGTTAACAAAGCCCACTTAATTCCTAGAGTGCATGTGAACGAACAAGTGCATTCAAAATTATATTTTTCCAGTCTGAACTAGAATTTTCAGATGTGATAGCCTGAACTGTATGAACAAACATGTTTTAGTAGTATATCTTTGTCATAATGTAGTCAGACTTGAAAAAGGAAAATCCTGACATTTTGATATCTTCCCATGTGTTTTTCTGAGTTAGTGGGGTTTCCTTAAGGTTGTGTTTAAAAAAAAAATAAAAAAAAATTTTAAAAAAAATTAAAAAATGCAAAAAGTCATGAAAATAGAAAACAATAGTGTAATATTATTATCACTAAGTTTTTCTAATTTTTAATTCTAAACATAAAATCTACTGAAAATATCACAAAGGAGGTAGAACTTTTGAAGCTCTTATTTATTTTGCTGTTGTACAGTCAAGTCATTTTTTTCCTTTAATTTGTAGTACATTTATGATAAATGCACAGTTACTGTTATTGTCAGCATCATGGTTCCAGCACAGTTATTTGTGAAGCCAGGCTGAGATAAATCAGGTTAAAATAAATCTTTTTAATCGCAACCAGTACTTTTGGTTGCCAGCATAGTTCTGCAAGCAGTGACAGGGACACTCTCAGTCTCAGCTGATCGCATCATCAGTGTTTGTATAATGAAGGAGTTGTAAAAAATAGTGACTTTCTAATAAGAGACTTAGACCTCGGTGCATTGAATGGCATGTTGAGAAATGTTGTATTGTTATACGTTATTTTCAGGACTGTAACACTTCCTTTGAGAAGTCATTTTTAGCATGATAATAAATATTTGAAGTTTGCTTCTTTTTCCTTTTTCTTCTTTTTTCTTCTTTTTTTTCT
>VXBL01003291.1:1326435-1358735 GCA_013400195.1 Aramus guarauna
TTTTTTTTTTTTTTAATTTCAGGATCAAACTATGTGGGCATGTTTAGCTGCTATGGCAGTTGCCAGCAAAGACATGGCTACAGCAGAAATCGCCTATGCATCAATTGGTGAGGTAGGAAAATTGAGTTCTTTATTTCTAGTTAAATTGTTGCAAACCTAATTTTATTAATTAATTTCCATTATTAAACTATTGTACATCTCGTTAACAGATCGACAAAGTTCAGTATATCAATTCCATCAAAGATCTTCCATCAAAAGAGTCAAGGATGGCTCATATACTGCTGTTCAGTGGAAACACCCAAGAAGCTGAAACCCTGCTTCTTCAAACAGGCCTTATTTATCAAGCTATTCAAGTCAACATTAGTCTTTACAATTGGGATAGGTAATATTTCTTCAAACATAATATGTTTATAAACAGTCTTACTATTGTTTTCTTGCAGATACTTAGCTGACTAATTTCCTATCTGAAAATGCCCTGAGCTGTAAAAAGATGAAGTAAATCACATCCTGACTAAAAGTAACCAAAGAAGTAACTTCTATCTTCTAAATATGAGAGGAAAACAAAGTACTCTGTGATGAAAGTCCAAAACATGCTTGGAAGCATTTTAAATAACATTTTGCTTTTTCATTATTGTTAACACAGAAAAGTCTTTAGTGATACCTCAAACTGTATGTGACCCTCCAAGAATTAAGGCTGTTTTGAAATGTCTTGTTGCTAAAAATAGGTATGTGGCTATTCAGACTCCCAGCACTGTGTAGGTGGATGAAATATGAATTAAGCCTGAGAAAACAAAGTAGGAATTTCTCCTTTAAACAAAACCCCACGTTTCCTAACAGCATCTTCTGAGGCCATTTAATCCTAATTTCTCTGCTATTGTATTCATATCACTGTGGGCAAAATGTTGTTTTTCCCCCACGTCTCTGTGGTGTTTATTATGTTGCCTAAAATGTCTCATCTAAAAACTGTGTATATCAAACATAAGTATTCCTTCTGCCATTGAGAAGAAAACAGATGCGAGAGCAATCAATTATACTAATCCAATGACTGATCTTTCCCACCTATAGAATATTCGTAAATGCTGTGTAGCATATGCCATAAATGTGTATTGTGACACTGTTCAGAAGCGATTCCTGACTGTTATAAAGTTGCTAAGTTTTGGCCCTTCATACTGAGGTGATAAACTCTAACTATTCTGGTTTATGTCCTTGAAATGAAAAGACTTCTATTGTCAAACACCAATGATGTGATGAGGTTGTCAACAGAAAGAATTGTTGGATATTTTTCGTACTATGCATCATAAAACAGACAGTCTCCTTCGCCGACTACTTTTAACCTCCTGTGACTGATACTAATGTAAAACTGCTTGGCACTATAGATTAGGAATCTTTGCCTGCAGCTCAGACGCTTTTCAGCGTATCCTTTTGCAAAACCACGGTGATTGTAGTTGTGCCAAAGCATTTATATAGCCTGACAAGCCCATTTCTGTTTTATTCCAGGGCTCTAGAACTAGCGGTAAAGCACAAGACACATGTTGACACAGTCCTGGCTTTTCGACAAAAGTTTCTAGAGGACTTTGGTAAAAAAGAAACGAACAAAAGATTTTTGCAATACGCAGAAGGTGTAAGTATTTCTCAGAATTATTCCTACAGCTTTAGGTCAGCCTGCTCTTTGTAGCCAGCGTGGGAGGGTGAGGAATTGCTCTTACATTTTCCTTCTTTGGATCAAATGTGGACACAAATCTTAAGATTTTACATCTGAATACAAGTTCATAGCTTGATGTGTGGCTACTTGGCTAGTAATAGTTGTGCATGTGTTTTATTTGAAGGCACAGATACGGAATGTATATATTTAATATCTGGCCAAGGTTATACAAATGTAGGCACAGTTGTTTTCTATAAACAGGGAGCTGGGCCTTCGTGTGGCTGAATGTGTACCTCTTAAATGTCTTCGACATTTTTATGTAATTTTATGGATAGCAACAATAACAAACTTTGAAGGTATCCAGATATATATTAAGAGTGAACTACGAATTGTTCTGCCAAATATGATAAATAGCTAAATATACAGTTTCATCAAACCTCTGGAAACCCTCTCCATCATTAGTAGGTCATTTCAATTTATTAGCACTTCACAGATCTTAAAGACTGAGGACAGATCTCACAGTTCATAAGCTAGAAGTACCTTAGATTCCACTGGAGTACTGCTGCACATTGGCTTTATGAGAGGCAATTTCACTGAGCAGCCCTTATGTCCTTCCTGCTCTTGCCCTCGCTGTTCCTAAGCGTTCTGAGGGTGAAACTATGAAGACAGATGTGTACTTTGTGTCAGATCCTTTATCCACTGTAGCTGATGGATCAGGAAATACATCCGAGCTGTTAGCTCAGATCCTTTAATTGGACAGTGTCCATTACACTTTCAATAAAGCTCAATTTCTAATGTAAGTCATTAGCTTGTAGCACTTCTAAGGATGTTTCATTTCCTAAACAAGAATAAAAGTCTGCACAACATCTAGCCCCTCAATGAACCATTCTGCAGTATTTACCTAGAAAATACAGGGGAAAAAAAAAACCAGAACAGATTCCAAGCACTCTTACCGTGCAGCAATTTTGGCTGCTATGCTGGAAGTATGTCTTGTATGTACTTTAAACCCATTATTGAGCAAAAATCATATTAATCCCCTGATGCTTCTGAAAAAGACTTTTTAGATAATACTGTCTTGTCTTTAAATCATCAGGAAAGCTGTAGTTTCTGGAAGGGTTGCTAAGCAATAACACCTTGCCTGTGAAAAAGTGTGAGCAGAGTGACGCGAGTGGAGCCTGTTTCACCTTACACTCAGTCTTGAAACAGTGGGTCCAGGTCTGCAGATGGTACCTGGAGAAAAGAAGTCCTTTTCCACATCCATGTTCTGGAGGTCTTGTCTGTTGGATCTGAAACTAGGAGGAAACCTACTTAATGAAGTACATTTTAAGCTCTTGGCTACAGTGGTAACTAAATTCTTAATGCAGCCTGTCAGACTCATATAGCAGAGTTAGAAGGAAATGTTAAGGGCATTGAAGAGAAAAGAAAGATTTTGTGCTGCTATTCCTTCTCAGGGGGGAAAAAAAGTCTCATTTTACCTCTTACCACCTACAGCTCCTTCAGGCTGAAGTAAGGAGTTTTTACCTCTTTTCTATACTGCAGCTGAGAGCACTGATCTGCAATCAGATATGGAATTTAAACAATGTGTTTAGTTGTTATATCTCACATCTTTATATATAAGGTATGATAAACCTAGTATGTATACTGAGAATCCCTATCTTGGCAGTTACTAGGTGTCACTGGCAAGTAGCTCTCTGGGCTAGATGGCAGAATTAGCCCTATCCGTGGTATGTTTAGCATCTGTGTGACATCTGTTGAAGCAAACACATTCTTTCTTTGAGCTCCATAAAGATTTCAGTCATCAGATCCAAAGCACCTGGACCCAGTAAATGCATCCTGAATTGAGACATTAACCTTTTCACATGAGAACGTGGGTATTGCAGTTGGATCTTCCATTGCAGAGAATCTTCCTTGCTATTTCATGACTTAGTTAACAGAGTAACAGCTATTCTGAAAACTCCCTGTGCAGCAGTTAAGATTTTTTTCCCATCCTATCTTTGATGATCTTAATTCTCCAGCAATGAAACTGAATTTCACAATTACATTTTTTGCCCAGTTTTTGTAGTCATCAAATGCACCGTGATCCATTCTTTCTTGTCAAGCATTTTTTGAAAGAAAGACAACTGCTGTACCCCACTGTACCATGGATATTGTACTATATCTATTGTCTGAATTTCACTGAAATAGAATACAGCCAGAAGATTATGATTCTCTGCAGCTGGAGAAATGCCAAGATAAAGCTAAAACATTTATTGATGTAGAAGACAAATTTCAAGCAGAAATCTGATTTCTGTTATATCAGATAACTAGTGTAATACGCTCTCAGTTTACTTGGTGGACTTTAGGTGCAGTCAGAAGACATCACTGCATGTATTATTGATAAAGGACTATATTCCCGGTAATAGGATACAGATGTCATTACATCTAAATTAGATGCAAGTTGATCCAAGTTATTTTTGTTTTGTAATGCTTTTTTTGCCAGACACTATGAGATGTATTAGTATTTGTTAAAACATATCAAGCTTGTTTTATTTTAACACGGGAAAGCTCAGTTTGTTAGAACTCACCTGTGCCTTCATACATTCCATTAGTGTAAGTTGCCACTTAGACATGAAAAACTATATAATGATTGATATAGTCACTTTGTAATTGTAACTTCAAATCGTCTACTTGTCTGTTATTAAAATAGTGAATAGCTATCTGTTTGACCTGTTTCTATAATGTTAGTTGACCTCTGCGTGCTCACTTTTCTCTTCTTACAGCTGGAAGTTGATTGGAATAAAATCAAAGCCAAAATAGAGATGGAAATTGCTAAAGAAAGAGAACGAGCAGCAGCCAGTCCCGCAGTGCGAGCTAGTGTAACTGTACAGCAATAACTGTCCTTTTGGTCGCCTTAATAAGTGCTTCTTGAATATTTTGTACTGGCATATTTGACAAACATAAAAAATGCCACAGCAAGCGTTTTGTGGGGAACAGGCGTGAGAATTGGTGTAGTTCTTGTTAATTGTTGGATGACAGGCAGAATTATTTCTTTACTACATTTTGAGCTGGGTTTATGTTCTCATGCCCTAGCTCCACTGAGTAGCTACATTGTAGTCCATAATACATGTATGAGGAAAAAAGGGAAATTAACTGTCTTTCCATTAGTGGCTTTTAAATTTTCATTGCCACTAAAATTATTTAACCTTGGTTGCCTCTAATTAAGTACAATTTCCCTTTTTAAGCACCTAGTTAAGTAGTTTAGTTATTTTTGCAACCTCAGGGACCACTGAGAAGACTTGTTTAAATTGCCCTAAAACAAATACAGCAAACTCTGTGTTGAAAATTTAAAAAAGGAGCTTACACCTATAAAGTACAAAAGAATATTTCACTCCCAGTTGTGGTAATATGTATTTCTGCTACTAGGTATGTACTAGCAGATTCTTTACTAGATGATTTCAGATTACTTCAGCAACTCAGGCTTGTTACTGTAGCAAACGATATAGCAATAAAGGGTATTTTCTGAGATAATGTAAATTGTTTAAAATACTATGGAACATGCTTTGAATGTTGTTAGAAGTAACAAACAGCATTGTTGGTTGGTTTTGTAGCATCTCACACGTATAATTGACAACAATATTCAGCGCTTCCTTAAGGTTAAAATATCGTATTTAATTCAAATATGGAAAAGCTTTCCATTTATTTTTTTCTGCCCAAAGCACTTGATTTGAAGATATTGGTTTTGCATTTGTTATATTTCATCAAGATATATTCCTTTGTTTTACATATGAAAGTGACTGCGTATGGTAGATGTTCTTTGCACAAGCCCTTTGCATTATAAATAGGTGAGCAGCTTATTCACAATTGACATTGTATAATATGTATCTTTCAAATGTTACCATCAAAACGTTAAATATCTGTATATCTGGCAAATTTCTTCTGTTTTATAAAGCATTATATGATACTTTTTTTGCATAGTTTATACATTTCTTAATAAAAACAAACAAGAGTGTTTTTTTTAAAGGTATCTAGTAGGTGATGCATTAAGTGATCTCCATTGATTTACCTGACTGCTAAATAAAACAACAATTTTGATGTAGCTCATTTGAAGCTCCGCAGTGTTCTGGTGTACTGACGTGTGGCAAAGTGAACACCTTCACTTTCCATTCACTTGCAGAAAGCACTTACTAGTTCCAGAATTGAGCCCAAAAATATCACTAATGGCAAGTGTTTAATGTTAAATTTATGAAGCCTGGCTCAGATTTGTAACACAACGTAAGCAATTTTTGAAGACCAGTCTAGCAGTGATACGAAGTTCAGGGTCTCAGCTCAATCTTGCTCTTTTATTCTTGGGCCAGTTGGAAGTACAGCAGAGGAGCAAATTCACCCAGCTACTTAAAAATGCCTGGTGCAACAATTAACCGTTGCAAGGACTGAGAGAAAACAGTGGAAGGGACGCCACGCATGCAGAGGTACTGCCTTTGACCGCCCTTCAGGCTGCTGGCGATGTCATTCACAGAAAGTGGTACCGCAGTACTTCAAGCTGGATCCCCGTGTCTCGGTGTTAATGAGAAGTGTTGTATTCGTAGCTGGTGGGAAAGGTTGTTTAGTTCCTAGGCCAAAGCACAATAAAGACCTTAAGGTATTTATCGCTGATCAGATCTGTTTTTTTTTCCACGCGCATCCAGTCCTGAACTACATGCTGTGCTGAGCATGTTTGTGTTAAATAGAAAACAAAGCAAAACAAATAGTTTGGGAAAGTACTGATATTCTTTATTTTCACCAGGTTCTAATATGCAGGTAACCTGGTACAATTCTAACCTTGGATATGAAATCTAAATTTCAGAATACTCTCAGAAGAAAACCTCCTCCTGTGGCTTACCTGGGCTCGCTGCGGGGTTTTACATAGCGCGATTGCGATTCCAAGAAAAGTGCCATCTGTCCGGTCCGAGATAATTTTGTGCTGGTTTGTCTGGGCGTTCTAAAGCTCTGCGTTGCATCTGCCTGTACCCCTTTTCAGTCATTTTCAATAGTTCATTTAATGAAATCTATTAAGTAAAAAGAAATATGAGAGGTTCCAGGTATGTTTATAACAAGCGGCAGCAAACCTTGCATATCTGCTCCAATAGGCCTTTCCTGATGTATTCAGGTAAGGTTTCCCTATTAGCAGGTGCAAAGTAGGATCAAAAGTACTTTCACCCTACTCCGATGTGTTGCATTACCTCCTTGTCCAAACCCTGAATTAAAACCTTCCGGAGCTGTAAATGAAATAGCTAATCAATTACCGGTTGCATTATTGCCCAGTGCAAGAATACTGATTCTTCAATGATTTAAGAACAACTGTTTTAAAAATAGATAGCACCTTATTTAATTATTGACTCTTTAATTTAAAACGTCATAAACCTATTTAAGCAGTAGGGATTGATGTGACTGAAATTTAATTGGTTTGGTTGCTGTTGTGATGGATCAGTTATTCAAACGTAACCCCAATTTTGCTGTAGCAGGATGGGTGTCGTAGTTCTTACACTTCATTTGACCTTGACCACATTCTCTCTGGTTGCAAGAAGGGAGATTCAAATGGGTGTGTGAAAAATGTACCTTTAAGTGAGGTAAAAAGTACAAGCTAAGCGGAGTGTTTAAAAGCTGTAATCGAATTAGGAAAGCAATATACTGAAAAAATGTCGTGTGCATTAGGCAGCGCTCCTGTCTTTTAAACATGACACACGTTGCACTTAGCTCTCCTTGCACGTGGGCTTGGAAATGACATTAAGATAGGCAGATTTTTTCCCCATTCTAGCAGCGTAAAATGGGAGAAACATAAATAATCTGTTCAGCTCAGGTCAGTACCCTACCCCGCGTTGGAGGGCACCCGTTTTCACAGCCTGGTCTTCACGCATTGCCCCTCATCTGTTCAGCGATGGGTGGCTTGCGGTCTGTTCCCTGTGGGCAGTTTTCTATGGGGGCTGCAGTGAAGAGCAGCGAAAGGAGCGTTTTAGGAACATCCTCTTGGATTTGACAAAAAAAAATAATATTTGGAAGCATTGCTTTATTCTTGCTTTACACCACACTGTAACTATCATTTTGACTCCAGTTATTCCAGGTAATGCAAATGGTTAAAGAAGCCTTCATTTTTACCTCTAGCTTAATTATTTTTTTTGTGTGGTTTGCACATTTTTAATAATTCAGAGGAAAAAGGAAAAATGTTTTTTGTGTTCTGGTATTTAAAAGAGTGAGCCCTTGAGATCTATATTTATTTGTCAGATTTTATCCTTTGGAGCTGGAACAGGATGAAGCTTTGGATCATCTGACAGAAAACTTAAATTTCACAGTTTACATCGAGCCATTTCCTACTGCAGGAAAACAAATGTTCGTCTCTCAAAGATTGTGTGCGTGAGATAACTACGGCTGTATCCCATTTGTGCTAGAGGCTGTGTCGTAGCAGCACCTTTGGGGGAGATGGGAGGTGAGAGCAGGTAAGCGGGGGTGTTTGAGCGCAGGAGTTATGAACTCCAGGCTCCAGCTCTGCTTGTGGCTTCTCTCTGCCTCGCTTTTTCCATCTGCAGATGGGAGTAATGTATTTAGCGATGTTCCAGAGCTGGTTTTTGGATTCTAAGAAGTTAATGTACGTAATGCACTCAGAGAGCGGAAAGGCCGGCGAATTATCACTTTAAAGGTTTTTCAAACCCCAAACCAATAAACACAAATAAATGTCATGGCATTTGATGGAGGTGGCCAGTATCGTTATTCCCTTATTGACAGATGAAGTCACTTGCCCGTGCTCATCCAGCAGGTCCGCGCAAGCTGGCAGCAGGACCGGGCCACCTCTCCAGCTGAGCCCTACCAGACGGCTGCGGGGAGACCATCCCCATCCCTGCCAGAAACTGGGACAGCTGGTGACGGCTGGGGAAACGCCAAGGACTCCGTTTGCAAAGCAGCCTACGAGATTTAGCTGTGCAGCTCTCGTCGTATGGAGCAGAAACTGCCCCGAGAGAATTTGACGGAGGTCTCACAGCCGGGAGTCCCGTGAGATCCGCGGGTGCCGTTAGCGCAGCCGGGGGGGAACCGCACGGGCTCTGCCGTGGGATTTCATCCAAACCTAACAACCTGCGTTCCGTCAAATGGTAAAACTCACTGTTGCAGATCACAAAAAAGTGTCCTGCAGTCCTCTGAGACTTAGGCTTTGCTCTTTCTTCAGAAAATGCCTACGTTCTATTGCATAGTGAATGGAAATACTGATGGTAAAAGGGGCGGAGGAGGAAGAAGCGCTATCCATTGAATTACGATGTGTCGGTACTTCTGGTTCCAAAAGAAGCAAAATAGGAACCAAAAAGTTGGTGTTACGCTGACAGAGTGAGTCTTTGGAATGGCAAATGCCTCAAGGCTGTGAAACACGCTCCTTTTCCAGCAGTAAAGCAGGTTGAGAGCTGTGTCACACCGGGCTGGGGCTGGCTGGGACATGATTTTTCGGGCATATCCGGAAAATCTGTCTGAAAAGTAACGTAAGCCCACCGTGTTTCAGTTGGGCCCCTTGGCTGAAATGATAAATTCCTTTACAGTTTAACTTGTCAGGAAAAATCAACTGGGAATTTTCATCATGTATAACATAAAAGGCATCATTTTGGCAAGATATTAATCTCATATTTTGCCAGAGTGATGCCCCTTCCTCCAGCTACAAGCTTTTGAAGCCTACAAGATTAATCAGTCCGCTTGCCCACGATACAAGCAGCACACAACTATGCCATTAAAGATTCTCCCACATCATCTGTGCCGTCTTCAGGGCTAAAAAGAACTATTAAAGAGCTAATGCTCATTTACAAGGGACTGGTATCTGCTGCTTCTCTTCCTACTTTAAACTTTTAATATAATGTTGAGGTGTGGAAACATGGAAAAAGTGCTTGGAAATGAAAATAATCTGCCTGGTGATGGAGCTCCCCTCGGCCTGGTAAGAATAAAAGCATGCACACGATGATGGAGAACGCTGACACTGCTTCTTAAAAATGTAAATAAACTAGGTGTCTTCTCTTTGGGCTTTCACTAAGTGATTGGATCGTGCAAGCCTCAGACAAATAAGCCATTGCAAATGATTATTTTTTCAGGAATTATGGAGGTTTTTTGGGTAGACACATCTGCAGTGAATGGTCAGTGAAGAACTCAATTGTTCATCGGTTTTTCCAAAGCTCTTATGACTCATCCTACTTTCATTCCAGATGTTAATCAATAGTTTTCCATATAAATTAGCCAATCTGCACAATCATTTCTGTTCAAAATAGAACACACAAAGTCCTGTGTAAGCGCAAAAATAGGTATGTGGTATAATTTTACTTCTTCGATTATTGGCTGGTTTATATTGACGACTGTGGGGGTTGGGTCAGCCAATTGCACTTGTATCTTGCTTGTCCAGAGAAATAAGAATTTACAAAAAACCAAACCAAAACAACAAGGCCAACTGTCATTTAATAACAAGACGAGGGCATGAGTTCTATTTCATTTTGTAAATTAACATCAGTACGATCAATCAAAAAGAAGAATCTAGGGTTGGTTATGATAGATCTAGAAACAAAGGCAAGGTAAAAAATGGGAAGAGTTATAACAAATATGGAAGGAAAAAAATGGAGAAGATAGGCCCAAATGACTGTTAAATCCATGATCACTGTGGCCAAGAGCTGGCAAAGGCATACGCATGTGCCGCCCTTCATGGACCGTGGATAATCCAGCTGGAATCGCAGAGATAATTCACTCTGCGTTGGAAATTAAACCTTTCCCTTCTGTTTTCCTGCTCTTTTTTTTTTTTCCTTTGGATTGGAAGATTTTGAGATTTCCTGCGTGGTACCAACCCCGCAGCACACGGTTGCAAAAGTGCACAACCAAGAGCTGCAGGTGCACCCGCGGGACCGGGTGTCCCTGAGGTTGCTCTCAGCTAACTTAAAGCTGAGGGTAGGTAAACGATGAAAATCACTGCGGAACCAGACGTGAAATTCTGCTTGGTGAGCACAAGCCCAAGCAGGACTCAGCTGTTTGCTGAGGGATAAATCTCATGTTCGTTACAGCCTGGTGTCCTGGGAAGCCAATTTGGCTCAGTAAAGTTGTATTGTTTTCAGTTGCCTTATTCACTTCAGAATAGTTAAACTTTTGAGTAACCAATAACGGAAAAGCTAGAAGCTTTCTAAACCAAATGTAATTCTTCATTATATCACCTAGAGGTAGAGAGAAAATTGGCAGGGGGGTGGGAGGCAATTTATTTTTTCTATTTCAGGATTGATATTCAACATAGAAATTTTGAAACTTCCATTTCTTTATTTTGCGAGATCAGCGATATCCCACGTCACATTTATTCAGGGGCTCCAAAATCAGCTGGCATTTTGTGACTCCGTAAATACAGTTGTGTTATAATTGTTGAATATATATATGATCCGAATTGCAATGGCTGTAACATTACGTGTGGTTTTATGCAATCCATGGAATATGCAGACGACCGTGCACTGAGCCTTACGTTAATATAAAGAGAGCACAGCAATTATCTGGTCAGCAATTATCCCTATTGTCTGGCTATCGTCTTCTCCTGGGATCGTCTCTTTGTCTTCCCATAAAATTTGACATACTAATGTCTCCTCTGCACTGATATTACTCTGTGGGGTATGGGGAAAATCCGGGGAGAAGAAAAGTTTTTGTGAATTGATTGTAGGTAAGAATCTATATTTCCAAAGTATATTTTTATTGATCCCATCCAGTCAAATGTCACCTCATGCTATAAAATTCCAAATACTGAAATGTAAACTGTTTTAATTCAGGTACCTTCACCCTACTGAAAATGTTTCTGATGAGAACTAAGTGCTTCATACAAAAATATGATGGTCTGATATCTTCAGGGAAATGGAGGGATACGTTCTTTCTCTGCCCAGAGAGGCAATATGCCTGGAACAATTAGATGAAATGGATGTACAAAGAATATCATGTTTAATCACTTCTGTGTCTTCCGTGAAGGGTCTGCAAGAATTTTTTCTTTATGTAGAGAAATAACTCTGGGAGTTGGAATCCTGCAGTTTGGAAACATTCTCATCTCTTTTCTAAATAGGCATTCAGGTTTTCTTTGAGATTACACAGATCAAAAAAGGTAGAAGAGAGGGTGCGTACCTACATCTCCATGCACTGTCAAAGATTCTCAGTTCCACCCCAAGGGAAACCAGAAAAAATGATATTTTATGAGGTCTTTGGGCACAAACCTGTTCCCCTCACGGGCACACAGCTTTGCCTTACTCCAGGTGACTCCAGTCTCGGAGGAGAGCTCAGGTGAGGCTCGTGGCAATCGTATACGAAGCAATGATCAATTAGTGACTTAGGATTAAGCTAGATACTCCCCGCTGATTCAGCTGCGATGTCAACGAGGATGGCGATGACTTCTGCCCTCCGTTGGTGTTTGTTATTTGCCTTGTTCGTGTACATTTTCCAGTGACAAGCACCCGGCCCCTTGGCAGGACTTCTTTCTGCACACAGACACTAGCACAGGCAATTCAAACCTCTCCGTGAAATTCCTTCAAGCTTGACCTTGAGTAATTTAATACAGGGGTGAGTCTCGCTCGACCTTTGGTGTCCGGTCACTTGGGCATGACCACAGGGACTGACGTGCCGTGGGTCAAGGATGACACTGCTTTATTTTTCTTTCTATTTAAGACATTCTTCATTATCAACTGGACTTCTTAGAAACTGCCTTAGCCATCTCCCAGTAAGGACACAGCATCAAACTGGGCCATATTTTAAATATAACATTTTCTTTGTAAGGATGTTCTCCTAGATCCAAGTATTTTGGCATAGAAAAAGGAGGTTGAGGAAACCTATTGATTTATCTATTCAAGTTTACGTTTCAGTCCTGAAAGTTGCTTTCTTAGGTGAATACGCCTGAAGTCTAGTCTGGCAGTGGCTGTCCTACAGAAAACACACACTTCTGCCAAGCTTTCCTCCTTCACACCGGCTAAGAGTTGAGCTGTCGGAGGTGAGCCATGGAGACATGGTCCCTCACAGCCCATGGGTCTTCCTGGTCCCTTCGGTGTGTAAATGAGTTTTTCCTTCTCCCTGGTCCCTGCACAAACACTCGCTCCTCGGTGGGGAAAGGAGGGAGGGCAGCTGTGCCCAAGGAGGGCAAATACAAAATACAGTCATAATGCAATATTAAAGGAGAACACTAAAAAAATGCACTATTATTTCCTATTAGGAGTGACATTAAAAAAAAGCTGTATTAGTCGATGTTAGCACTTGGACTGCAGAAATGAATGAATACATTAAACTATGGGTGAGAAAAATGTTTGTCTTTTTAAAAATAATATAGTCAGTCCACAGGCTTTTGAATGTTAAAATTGCACATATTGAAATAGATTTTTTTTTTTTTCCTGCTTTGCTGGTGCTTCCCAAAGCCATGCCTTGGGATTTTGAGGCACTAAATAAATTGGGCTGACTCAGAATAAACCGCCTGGGGCAGCGCTGCCCTGCAGGAGCTTCCAAACTCCGCCGGCGGCATGGGACCGGTGTCTGAGTTACACAGCATTAGGCTGAGTCCTTAATTTCTATATTGCTATTTCAGACACAGAATTACCCTGTTATGCTGCATATGTTATTCAGGAAAAGACTCTTCCCATCAAACACTGTTTTTTAGAAAGGTCCAAATATTGCTCCCCTTGTTGCACAGACAACTGCTCCAGCCTGTGGATGCGGAAGGCAGGCAGCACAGATCCTGAAAACACTCTGTATCAGTGGGCTTTGTACACAGTCAGTAGTGGAGCCAGCAGTGGAATTTCAGTATTTCAGTGTTTTGGCTGAAAAAGTCAAGCAAATCCTAAAGGAATCAATCTTTGCCCCCCAGTTCTGCTGCTCTTTCAACGTCGGCGCTGCGGGAACTTGGCAGGAGTGGAGGTTTTATAACCCCCCTGCTTGGGATGGAGAAACGAAGGCAGGCTGGGTTCCTTGGGGTTTTCCCTGTTTGTTAGGAAGACTCAGCGTTATTCCCAGTGCCGTAATCCATCTTTGCACCAGGACTCGCGTTAATGTAACCCAACAAGCTCCAGATGAGAGAGCGTGGCAGGATCTGGGCTGGTTTCTCTGGGTTACAACCACCTCAGGCCCTCCTCCTCCTCCTCCTCCTCCCCTGCCNGGCGAGAGCTGCCGCCCGCCACCCGCCTCCTCCTCCTCCTCCTCCTCCAACCTCCTCCAACCTCCTTCAACCGTCTCTGTCCCCTGCAGCATATAAAAAAGGCCTAATCTCAATTCCTGTGAAAATAGGGTTGCCACTTCAACTAGATACAAGGATTTTATGCAGCACCCGGGAACATCTTTCTATCTTAGCATTTTTAGCTGCGATGTTTAGAAGCCACAGCAAGAAATATTTCAAAATTCAGATGCCCATATTGATACCTACATCCATTATCTGTACTCGATGTATATCCAAAGCCCCGATTCTGCAGCGTAACAGCTCTCTTGCACCTAAAATTATTTACCAACCTTGCCTGCGAGGGGAGGAAGGGTATCTCATGCTCACGCTCGTTGGGAGCCCTTTAGTTGGGACCCACAGAGCAAGATTTTTTGGAGGGTTTGTGGGCAGGAGACCTGGCAGCGTTCAGCACCGAGGTCTGGTGTGGTCTGTGCTGGATTGGGCCACCAATTTCCCTTAGAGCAGAAGTGATGCCAGGTCACCTCAGTGAAATAAAAACCATGGTACCAGAAGGTGCTAATATTTTATTAGCGAGCTTTGGAGGTCGTTCTCTTCCCTTTGCCTTGCTGACAAAGGCAAGGCTACGTACAGCCACTGCATGATGCCAAAGGGGAAAGTCGGATCTTGCTTCCCCAGGCTTGCACCCGTGGGTGCAGGGGGTGTGAGGATCGCTCCGTCAGGCTGACTTCGTGCAGCCGTGTCCACGCGCACCCTGCGCACGGTCTCCTGCCGCTTCCACAGATGAGCAAACCCGGCATTCCTGGCACGCGTGAGCCCACGGCATGTGCCCAGGCCAGGGGAGTTGGGGATGCTGAACCAAACTGCAAACAGCTCCTTCCGTCAAACCATGAAGAGCACGTCATCATACTGGAGGTGATGTCATTGTATCAGAGGTGATGTCCCCAAGTTAGTTTCCTCCTGGACGACTTACCCCTCTTCGTAACCAGCCCCTGCTGAGGCTGGGAGGCAGAGCAGCGGTCTCTGGCCACCATGCTGCCCAGCCCACGCTCCCGGGGAGGTGAGCAGGCCGAGCTGCCGCGGCTGCAGGTCCCTCCAGGACTGTGGCGTGTCCCTCTGGGGAGCCCTGGTGTCCTGAGGGCTGTTCCACTGGGAACACCAGCATCTGCTTCCCAGGCACAGTGGCACATCCCTCCGTGGGCCCTGGCGTCCTGCAGGCCGTACCCCTGGGAACCCCACACGTCCCTTCTGCAGAGCCCGCCGTCCAGCACGCCGTCTCGCCGTGGACCCTGGCGGACAACTTTCCCAGGGGACAGCATCTCCCCCGGGGGTCCCAGTGTCCCTCCAGGGAACCCCGGTGCGTCCCTTCCAGAGACCTCCGCGTCTGGCATCGCATCCCTCCTGGGGACCGCTGCCTGCCCCTCCGGGGACGCCCGGCATCCCGTCTGCCCCGGGGTCCCCGGCATCCCGTCCGGCGGCGGCCGCTGTGTCCCTCCGGAGACCCCGCTGTCCAGCGGCGGGTGTCCCCGTCCCCCCCCCGGGCGCCCCGTCCGCGGCTGGGCAGCGCGGCGGGGGGGCTCAGCCGCAGACCCCCCCGTCCCCATCCCCGTTGCCGGGGGGGCGGCGGGGGCAGCGCTGCGCCNTCCGCGCCCCGCGCAACCCGGCTCCGATCCCGGCGCGCACCTTCCGCGGAGCCGGCGGCGCTCCCCAAGGCCGCGGGTGCGGGCTGACACCCCGCGCCCCTCCCGGCGGCAGCGCCGGGTTTTATCCGCTCAGGGCCGGGTTTTATCCCTGATGAAAAATTGATGGGGCCATTTGGCGGCGGTTCACCGGCTAATGGGGCGGCGGCGGTGCGGGATGGGGGCACCGGGCCAGGCCCGGCCTCTGCGCCCCGGCGGTGTGGGGGCTGGCAGCCCCACACCCCAACCCGGCCTCTCCCGGCGGGGTCACCAACAGGGCGTCCCTGCCACTGAACTTCATGCTAAGTGTGTCCCAAAACTTACCGCTGAGCCGAATCGTGTCTTCCCCTGAGCGGGGACGGGATCCCTGGCTAGGGATAACCTGTACCCACGGACGCAGGGATAAGCAGTACCCAAGGATGCAGGGATAGGTGATACCCAAGGATGTAGGGAAGAACCCGAGGATGTGAGGATGAGCAGTACCTGAAGATGCAGAGATGAGCGGTACCCAAGGATGCAGGGATGAGCGATGCCGAGGACGCAGGGATGAGTGCTACCCAAGGGTGTGGCGATGAGCAGTACCCAAGGACATGAGGATAAGCNGGGGCTCAGCCGCAGCCCCCCCCGTCCCCATCCCCGTTCCGGGGGGGGCGGCGGGGGCAGCGCTGCGCCTCCTCGTAGCTGGGCAGGTGCTTCACCTCCTCGTAGCGCGGCAGCGGCGGCAGCTCCAGCCCCGGTCCCGGCTGGGCGGCGGGACCCCCCACCTCCAGCGGCGCGTCCGGCGGGGCGGCGGGGCCGGGGCCGGGCGGGGGGCGNCGGCGGGGTCACCAACAGGGCGTCCCTGCCACTGAACTTCATGCTAAGTGTGTCCCAAAACTTACCGCTGAGCCGAATCGTGTCTTCCCCTGAGCGGGGACGGGATCCCTGGCTAGGGATAACCTGTACCCACGGACGCAGGGATAAGCAGTACCCAAGGATGCAGGGATAGGTGATACCCAAGGATGTAGGGAAGAACCCGAGGATGTGAGGATGAGCAGTACCTGAAGATGCAGAGATGAGCGGTACCCAAGGATGCAGGGATGAGCGATGCCGAGGACGCAGGGATGAGTGCTACCCAAGGGTGTGGCGATGAGCAGTACCCAAGGACATGAGGATAAGCGATACCTCAGCCCTGAACAACCTGTGGGAGGGGAAATACAAGGTGCAGAGTCTACCGCTGATTTTGCCACTTAAAAAGGACAACTGTGGTATCGGAGCAGGCAGTGACAGGCCGGGTCCCTGGCACCTGCGCGAGGCACAGATGAGAGTGAGCTCTTCATTCTTCCCTTCTGTTGTTTTTCACTCCTACCATCAAGGTTTCACAGCTTTTTGCCTGTTGGTAAGGTCAGGGGGTCCCCGTGTCACCCAGCAGTGACCATTGCCCACACTTCTGGGGACCCAATCCATCACTTTATTCAGCCCCCATAACTGCAGACCTTCGTCCGTGGTGTTTGCTGATTACCCTCAGCTCAATCGCAAAACTCCTTAGGCAGCCGGGAGAGGAGAGGCAGGTCTAACCCAGTCATGGAAAAGCTTACTAATATGAAACGTGGCAAAAAATGGCCAGTACTTTGCTGCTGGGTTTCCTTTTAGGTGGTCAGGCCAAACCTGATATGCAGCAGCTAACCCACCTACGTGACTCTCACGTGCAATGTGTTCGTTTCCTTTGTCCTGTTTACTCAGCCTGCGATGATTTTGTTGCTAATATCTGTAAGTGATATTCCTACTATAATCCCCACGTTTGGGTAATTCATGCCTATTATATCTGTTATGGATTTTGTGGTGCTCAGGAGCAAAGATGGGAAGAAAAGGTTCTCAGCAGCGCTACAGCACTGGGCAGAGTTTGCATAAAAATAATCTGAGTGGAAGGAGGGAGTCAATGATGCTGGGCTTCCGGCAAATGATGAGAAACCGTGGCTTCCTTCTGTCATCTTCAGGGGTTTATTCTCCTAAGTTTCCTCCCTTTATGGGCATTTCTCCCTGCGGAAGGGTGCTGGAGCTGGGAATTGCACAAAAGGTGGGCTTCAGGCATGGAGCCAAGGCGGGGGGGTGGCAGCAGGGGGACACGGCCCCGGTGCCGGCTGCTTTAGGACCACCCTGCCCCGGCAGCGCCGGCTCTGCCGCCCTGCACAAGGGGGTGGCCGTGGGCACCCTGGCCCTGTGCCCTGGGGATGTGTCCCGGCCCGTGGCTGGCAGGATCGAGGATGCTGAGCACCAGCAGCAGCTCCCTACCGTGCCTGGGGCTGCATTTACTTCAGACTCCTGATAATAACCAATGTGATTTATTTTTTTTTTTTTAAGGCAAATGTGATGGTGAGTAAACAGTAGGGTGCCCGGCGAAGCCTGCCTATCCATTAATAAAGTGCTGCATTTTAACAACATTTCTGATAAGCTGTAACTCCGCAATCAGAGTGCTATGAAATATTAAAGCCTGTTGATAGCTCATTAAAGCTAACGTTTTGGCTGGCCCTCCAGCGCGCGCTGCGGGCTGGGCTTCGGTGCGCAGCCTGTAGATGGGAGTGAAGATGGGCTCTGCACCCTGCCAGGTGAGGAAAGCCGTGGCTGGAGGGAACAGGGCCCTGCGATAGCAAAAAGAGACCAGAATGAAAATCCCGGTATAGAGCTACGCTCACTCCAGCAGCCTCAGCTCCACACCTGGCTTGGGAAAATGCAGAAATACCGGCTGCCGGGGGGGAGGGGGGGACAGGGGACTTGTCCCCCTTGGCTCGGCAGCTGCGTGGGGATGCCTGAGCCATCCTGGGACAGCCATGGGTATAGATGCTGCATCCTCGGCGGGTTTGGGGGGATTCGGGGGGGTGCATCAGTGAAACTGGGTCAGCTGCTCGTTGGGCTTTTGGAAATGTACGGAGAGCATCTTCTGGCCGGCTGTGGATTCTCCTGTGGGTATGGTGGGCAGGCAGGGGTAATTGGTTCAACCAGCAGTAAGTGGTGTCACCGACGTGAGTGATGAAGCTGCAGGCAGCTGCAGTTGCTGATGGGGCTGAGGGACAGGTGATTTTGGTAAGTGTGGCTGCTCTGCTGAGGGCCAGCATGGTGCAGGGGCCCCTTCACCTGCTCCCTGGGGGTGGTACCTGGTGAGAGAGGGGGTGGGGGGCTGCAGCCGCCCCTAGGAAGGGAGCTGGACCACTGAGCTGGTCTGGTGGGGGAGGCAGCAGCACCGGGGCAGTGAAAATTGGGATGCAGCCGCCCCCCCACTCAGCTGCTGGGGGAACAGCCCTCACCTCATCTCCTCTGCATGCCGGACCTCAAAACAGGGTGATAAACACCCACCCACCTGCAAGTGACGGTCCAGCTGGGGAGTGGGAAGAGTTTCCTGACTCACTCGAGGTGAGGACGGAGGTGGCAGAGGCTCCCATGAGATGCAGTGAGCGTGGGGGCCAGATGTGGTGATTTGCCACATCTGGGGGAAGAGATGCTGTGGGCCAGGCAGTGCTGGTGATGTGGAGACATTCCAGGGTCCCCCAGGCGCAGCCTGGGCACAGGGCAGCTCTCTGCCTGCTGACCGGGGGTGCAGGTTTTGGAGGTGATGCTCAGGCTTGGCACATGAAGTCTGGGGTTCAGACCTCATCATTTGCCTCGTAATTCTCTTAAAGGACCCTACAACCGGTTAATTACATCTGTATTAAAGCTCAGATTCAACAGTTTGGACCTTCATACTGATCCCTCGCACCGAAAGCTTCTGGCCAATCGATGCCATCAGCTACCGAAGTGTGGCAAGTGTCCCTGTGTGCTGGAGCAGTCCCAGCGTGCGGGGAAGAAGAGGTTTCTTCTGCTTAGACCAAACCTTAGTTTGCCTTTTTTTCCTGGCAACTGACTCTTCGAATGCCAGGCTTGCGCATCGTCCTGTGAGTGTTTTTGACAGGGATGGGAGTGCAATAGGAAAGCAAAGCAATTTTTCTATTAGCGGCAGCACCGCTCTTAGGCAGTTCAAGATGCTTTCCTTGTTGCCATGACCTTTCTCACTGACAAAAGAGAAATGAAATTACCGATGAGATGGCCCAGATGTTTGTCAGAAGCAGTATTGAATATCATCTGGATGCTGTAACATGCATTCTTTTAATTGCACATCCTCAAACGCCTCTATCAGTTAACCATTTGCAACCGTGGACTTTTTAGAGCTCAAAAGACCAAGCCCTCGGTTACCGCGCTTGGGAGCAAGACCTACAAACCAGGTGCAGGCACCACGGCACAGCACCTCCACGGCTCCTCGCCCCACCACCCTTGTCATGGTCTTCCCATCACTGTCCCCCTGCCACGGCCGCACCGTGGCTGGGACACGGCCACGAGCACTTGTCTGCAGCTGGAAGGGTCACGGCCAGGGGAACAAACCCACGGGCGATGGGGGAAGAAGAGAAAAAGTTTTCTGGGAAACTACTCAAAGGTGGGGAGCCGAAATGCCAGGGCACGTTGTCAGAGGTTTCCCAGCAAAAAAGGATGGGCATAAGTTTGGTTGTGAGAACTCCGGCAAGAATTTTCTTTTATTTATATATGTTTATATGTATAATATTTTATTTATTTATTCTTAAATGCTAGCGCAGAATAGGAGTAAAGGAGAAGCGTTTCTCCCCATGCAGCCAACCCAATCATGGGCGAAGAGGGGAAGATCTTGCCCATCCAAACTGCTCTCCTGTTTGATGCTTCCGTCTCCTCCTCATCCGGATGCTGGTGAGGACCTTCCTGGTGGCCTGGGGTGGTCCAGGCCGATGGCCAGCGCTGTCCCCAGGCCTGCGAGGAGCTTCCTTCTCTCCCCCAAGCACGACGGAGCACTGGGGCAGTACCGGGAGTTGCTGAGCATCCATAAATCATCGTTAGTGGCCGCATCGTGCTTCCCCCATCCCTAAATGTGTTTTTTTTCTTACGAGCTGTGAGAAACCCACTTTGTGGTTGCCCGGAGTCTCCGGCAAACTCCAGGGCTGCCGAGTGGTTTCTGGGAAGGAGCTTTAGAAGTTGATTTTCTCCACTTTTGCAGGGGATGCACAATTATTGATCCTGCAAATGACCCCTGCAGAAATACATCGATCCCTTTGGAGCGGCAGATCATTAAATACGTGACTTCCCGATCTTTCAAATGGTGCCAAAGAGCTGACCTGGCAAAATAATTATTTTATAGTGCACGTAATTTTCCCTGCGACCATTAGCATTTGTGTAACTCTGAACTCGCCTTCATGGGAACCTGCTACCTAAAATGCTCTTTGTACAACGATGCTTCACATCCCCGTTCCCTTTCCTCTTATATGTTTTCCTCCAAATATAGGAAAACTAATTGGAAAAAACATCAGGAGGCTGAGGTTTCTCTTTTGGGGCAAGACTCCCAAAGCCTCACATGTGGCGAGCAGTATTTGGTAACAGGAATAATCCCACGGATTGATGGAGGGAAGCACGGCTTTGGATGACGATCTGGATTGTAGATAGAAACCAGCTCGGCCCTCACAGCTTCCGCGATACCACAATATCCAGTAGACCCCAAACCTTGCGATAGTTGAGGCTTTCACAGGAATGACGGAGCAAATCGCCGCTGCCTTGGAGGATGTGCGAGCACTTCGGTCTCTGTCACAGCCCTTCTGGAAGTATTCCTCTCCCTGGTCCCTCAATCCGTGCCGTGTGGGTGATGTTTCGGGGTGCTGCT
Source organism: Aramus guarauna (assembly GCA_013400195.1). NCBI lineage: Eukaryota > Metazoa > Chordata > Aves > Gruiformes > Aramidae > Aramus > Aramus guarauna. The sequence continues at coordinate 1,347,573 of VXBL01003291.1, forward strand.
GGGTTTGGGGGGGGTGGGTTTGCTTTTGCTCTGAGTGGGGTAAAAGCTCCGAGGGCATCCCCGACGAGCCGGGAGCTGCTGCAGCAGCGGTCACGCCGTCCGTGTGGCCGTCTTCACAACGGTCCGCCAAAATGAGGACTAGGGTGTTGCTAACATTTCTGTAAAAACTGCGGAAGAAGCTCTTCAGAAAGCAGGGAGCTCGGAGCGCTGCTCGGGGAAAGCTCTGCGTTGCATGAGTTAAACGCGCGAAGCCGAGATCTATTGCTTCACATTTTTCAAGCACATCTGTGACTCCAATAAGGCTTAAGAAACAAGAAGATGACTCTGCATATGTAAAAAAAAAAAAAAAAGCCATTACCTCACAGCTCAGAAATCTCCACTGCCAGCAAATATTTGCTGTTAGACTATTAAAAACCAGAGAAAGTGAGAGAAAGAGGCTGAAACACTCCTGCATGACTGATTCCTTCCCGGGCTAGGTCAGTTCTCCTGTTAATTTTGGATGGTCTCCAGAAATGCAATGTATTTTCTTCAAATAAATAAAAGGTGGAAACGTCACAGGGCAATGATATCAAGTGTGTTGTCAGGCTTCCCAGACTCTGTGTCGCAGTTAACGTATTCTATTTTATTCCTTCTGCTAAAAATAAAGGTTAGGAAGATTGGATCTATTTTATTCCTTCTGCTAAAAATAAAGGTTAGGAAGATTGGATCGTACCAGTTCTGCCCTTGCTACAATTCCTTGAATTGAGGTCTGGAAATCTTTGATTCTGGGGAAAAGCTCCCATTCACGCACTGAGTTTTGGCTGAGGCTTTCGGTGTTACAAATAACGCACATCTCTCCGTTTAACGCTCAACAATTTGCTCCAACGGCTGTTTTCCTTCTGAATCAAATTCTGTTAATTTCTAAAAATCTTTCCAGGATTAAAACCTTGACCCACATGTTTAATTTCAAGCCCCCCGATGGCAGCGAGACCCCCGGGGACCGGCCGGTGGCCGCAGGCGGGGAGGAGGCTGGATGCCCGGCGCGCGGCGGATGGATGTATTAGCAGCTGAACACATAAATGCTGAAATGTATTAAAAAGCAGTAACAACCGAAAGGCAATAAAGGACAATTTGTCGCAGTTGGAAGGATGGCTGCAGTGGTCTGGAATAACCAAAAAACTCTTTTTTTTTTTTTTTTTTTTTTACAGGGGGTAACATTTTTCCAAGCCGCGGTCCTCATTAGTCATGCTGTTTCTCAAGAGGCTGCCATGATCCAGTCATGAATTTCTGAGATGATTTCATCTCACTGTTATTTACAACTTAGCCCAAAAGCTCAGACTCTTCCTATTATTTGTGGTTAAATATAGCAACGGATTCTTTCCCATTCCTTTTTCTCTCGGAGAGGTTTTTCTGCCACCCACACGAATCGCATGAGTCAGAAGGCACACAAAGGAGCGGTTCCCAGCTGGCCGGGCCCTCGCCGGCCGCCTTCGTGCATCCCGAGCTCACCCCGAGCATCAGGAGGTGAAATAATGTCTGTCTGCTCCCAGCTGGGGTGCAGCCAGGGGTTCCTGCCCCACGCCCCGGGGATGCGCAGGGATGTTCCTCCCCTCCGTCACCTCCCGCATCCCGAGCGGGGTCACCCCGGCTGCATCCCGGCTGCTTTCCTGCCATCTCAGGCTGGAATTTGAGGTGGCCCCAGTTTTCGTGCAACCCACCGGCACGGGAGGATGCGGGGGTCATGAAGAGCAGGGCAATGCGCCAGGCACGGGGAGTGAGCACCATCCTGCTGAAAACTTCTCCCATTCCCCTCTCGCTCTTCTCTTCTGTGTGAAGATGCTTTACTCTTACTAAACTAACCACTTCCCCACCCCAGTTTTGTCAGCACCAGCCTGAATTCCCCAGACCCCTCGTGCACGGGCAACATCTTGCATACAGACGGTGTTTGCTGGGGGGGTAGATCCAACAGGCACCCCAAATGAAACCGGTCAGGGCATCGCCTGAGCAGCAGGTCAGTAGCTTGGTAAAAAAGAAAAAGAAAAAGGGAAAAAAACCTGCCAGCTGTTTTGCTGAGAGGGGGGTGATAGCCGTGCCGGGACAGAGAAGGACGGCACGCTCCGCAGGGAAGCATCCTGCCTGCGCTGCCCGCACGAAGTGATGCAGCCCCGTGCGCATCTCCCAGGAAAAGCGTGAGAGGGAGGGATGAGGATGCTGAGGTTGGAGGGGCAGCGTGGAGGCGGCAGCTGCAGGGGGAGGATGAAGGAGCAGGCGAGGTTTGACCCTGCTATTTTTAACCGCGGCGTTTATGTGCTGTAAATAACCGTGCCGGCCTCGGAGGCAGGGCAGCAAACAGGAAAGACTCCGGCACGACACCCCCGCCGGGTCCACTCCTCGGGCCTGGGGGGTCCTGCCGGCCACCACGCAGCTGGCCCTCGGTGTGTCGCTTCTCAGCAGCCCACGTACTGGTGGGTCTGGATGTAAAAGGGCAAATATTCTGTGTTGGGAAATGATGTGCGTGGGTCCTGTCAAGCCGAAAGAACAGATTTGCCGTGTCCTCCCCACCGCTGAGCCAGCCCCGGTTTTTGGCAGAGGCTGGATTTATTAAGTTCAATCACATCTAGGGGAGCTGACATTTAAATTCTGAAAGTCAGGATAAAAATATGGAAAATCTATCACAATTTTTCTGTTGAGAGAAGAAAACCCCTGCCACACTGTGTACCGAGGTGGCTGCTGCGAGGCTCACCCCCACCGAGGCCGGGGGGGGCATGGGGCAGCATGCGGGATGCTGAGCTCAGGCATGGATGCGGAGTGGGGCTGAGGGAGTGGGTGATGGCCTCGGGCCCCTCGGTTCCACAGAAATCAACTAAAACAAAAAAAAAAATGCAAAAAATTAATCTGAAGTGGCTCTTGGCGGAGCCCAGGGCCGTGGGTACCAGTGCCTCCGGGAAGAGACACCAGCGCTAACCGATACAGGGAGACTACATTGCTGGCTAATTCTCTGAGGACTGAATTAGTTAAATTGCTTTTTCTTCTTTCGTCGCTTCCAGAATAATAAATGAGCACAGGCATATCAGTCCCGCCGGCAGCTGGGTTGCTACGGGTGAAGGTCTTGGGTGATTTTTCCCATCCCCGGTGCCAACCGACCCTCTGCCTGCCTGGAGCCGCGGGTCCGGGTGCACCTTGTCAGCCCCTGCGTGATGGGATTTACTAGTCGGAGCCTCTGCTGCTGGTGGGTTCCCGCTGTCGATTTGCTATAGGAGTCACTCCTTGTCCTTTTCGAGCCATTGTTTAATGACTCTGCTATCGATTTGCTATCTGACTAGTACGCTGCTAAATTCGTAACCCTTTTCAGCGCTGCCTTGTCTGGTGATGCTAATGGGTGCCTCGCCGGTTTGGACATGCCGAATGGCACCGGTGATCCCAGCTCCCACCTGCACAAACATTTCCAAGGCAGCTCAAACTACTGGTGCGCCCAGCAGCTGGCCAAGCTGAAGCCCTGTTAATGCGAGACCTGCCCAGGGCATCTCCGAGGGCTTTCTGGGCTCTTTCTGGTTTGGGTTGTGGTTTAAGAAAATACAGGGAGGTGAAGTCTTTGTACCCCAGGTTTTCCTCCAAGGGTTTGGGGTGAAAAACTGTCCCAGGGTGGGCAGGCAGCGAGCATGCCCCCACACCACCTCACCCCCAGACAGCACAACAGATTCATTTTTTCATAAATGGGCACAAATAGACGTAAGGAACAAGATTTTTCAGTCGTCGAGTTTACTATAAAATGTGTTGGATGATCTCAACACAGGCTGGAATTGCGGTAATTATTTTGGTGTGGGCAAAGGGGGTTTCTGGTCCCTTACAGGTTTGGCCCTCGCTTGGCAAAGCCACTTGGATTCCTCCCGTGACAACAGCTTTGCAGCATCGAGACCTGAGTTGTCATCTGCTCAGGTGACGGCGCAGGGAAAGCTCTTAATTCTGACCACACTGGATAACTTTCCAAAATATCAGTGGTTTAAAGCATTTTTGACAATTAAATGGCATTGATTTCATTTTAACACAATGGGCTGCAGGGTGATTTGACGGTGGAGGAGAAGAGAGTACTGAGGAGTGCTGGGGTATCATTTGGGAGATGGAGATTATCATGCACCACTCCCAAACTGGTTTTTTTCTAAGGAGGTGGAAAGCTCAAAGCGCACAGTTCATGTGCAGCATGAGTCTGTCAGCGCGAGATTTTTTTGCAAGTTAATAGGATAAAAAAAAAAAAAAAAGAGAGATTAAAAATGTGAATCTGCAGCAGGTGAGACTCTGAGCCCAGAGCATCCTCCTCCTCCTGCCCACGCTGTGCACCACGTCTCAGCAAGTGCTTCAGCGCCGAAGTTCTGAGGCCTCCCGCAATTTCTGTCATCTCTTGGGGATCCAGGATGAGGCCACGACGTGGAGCAGAATGGAGGAAATACAGCAAACATCCAGTAAGTATGGGTGACGGAATTACAAGACAAAGGTGTTCACCCATTTCGGTGTGGCAGCAGCTCTAGCACCACAATTTTGGCCTTTTCACCTCGAAGAAGATGCCTGTTTGTAATTACTTCTCTAAGTGACGACACAGCATCACAAGTGGTGATATATGTGTGATGCTTTCATTTACAGCTTCCAGACAAAAGCCTGTCTGCAGAGAAGTTAGTGGAAATTAAAACCAGCTAATGCCTGTTTATTATAGAAGGGCCTGTACGCAATTATGAAATCAGAAATAATGCAGGACGCAGATGGAGGTATTGGGATCCATCCCCTGGTGATTACGGTTGTATTTTTTGAGCTAAAAGCCAGGAATATTTGTCGTGGCTGTGACGTGTCACCTCTCCTGGGGGTCCTTGGATATCATTTTGAGGGGAAACACTGATTTTTCCGACCACCACATGGTACCCCTTAATATATGTATCTACTACTGAACAGGCTAACGCCTGCCTGAGGCTAAAACTCCATTTTTCCTCTTTTCATTTTCACTTCCCGCGTGTGCTCAGCCGACCTGCCTTTCCGCCGCGCTTCCCGCCTGCTGCCGGCCGCAGCCGGAGGTTTTGCCTGTCCTTTCTGCCGCATCCAGCAATTCCCTCTGGTTCCCTTCCTCTCCTCTCCGTGCGCTCTCCTAGCTCGCTGTCTTGCTGCAAGGAGCAGCCAGTCCCTGCCTTTTATTTAGGAAAAAACCAACCCCCGCACCCTCCCTCCCACACCAAAAGCAACCAAAAAAAAAGCCTTTAATGCATCTGGATTTCTTTCCAAGCATTTGTTGCACTGGGAGAGGGTGCGGAGACCCAAGCCCGTATCGGCCAGTGCTTGGTGCTTTTGTTGCCAGGTCACTGGGAATTGGGGGTTTTAACTTAAATAATTTTTAGTTAAAAAAAAAGAGAACAAAACAAACCCCAAACAACTTCCCAAATGTCCGTCTGTCAAAAAAGTGAGTGTGAGATTGATTTATCAAGTGCTAGGGCATATATGGGGCTGTGTCTGTATGTTTTATTTACATTGTGTAAGATCTGGCCAGAGAATCCGCCGTAATAGAAAAAAAAAAGTGGAATTGGGAATTGAATAAAAACTGTATCCACAAACCCCACGTATTTCTGCTTTACAATACAACGTGTTGGGAACCACCTGAGCCGTGAAGTAGGCATTCCGAGGGCTTTCCAAGGAGCCCGCTCCTACCTTGAGGATGTGATTAAACAGCCCCCCACCCCCAATTTACAGGCAGCCGCGCACCGACAACGCTATCGGCCCCCCAATGAAACATTCATTTTTTTATTTTTATATATTTATTTATTTATTTTTGTTAGGAAACGAGCCCTTTCCCCCTCCCAAGGAGCTATTACTCTTGCTGAGGAGCGGGCATGGCCCGTTAGCAGCTGATGGCAAAGGCGGGCGGAGCGGTGCGGAGCGGTGCGGAGCGGTGCGGAGCGGTGCGGAGCGGCAGGGCCGGGCCGCGCTGCCGGGGCCGAGGAGCTGTTGCCATCTGCAGGCGGCTTTAGGCCGGTGCTGGTAAGGCCGGGTTTAAGGCAGCCGGAGAGATGCTGGGGCGGCTCAGGGGAAAGGCCCCGGTAAAGGGGCTGGGAGGGGGGGGGGCAGGGGCACCCATCCCTGGGGAGCACCCATCCCAAACCAGGGGGGGGCACCCATCCCTGGGGAGCACCCATCCCAAACCAGGGAGGGCACCCATCCCAAACCAGGGGGGGGCACCCATCCCTGGGGAGCACCCATCCCAAACCAGCTGCCCGCCGACCAAGGCACCTCTGCTAATTAATGCTGTTACTCTAATGACCAGGCAAGGCGGGAGCTCCCTCCTCTTCCTCCCCTCCATGGGCTCCCCCTTTCCGGGCGCTGCTTTCCCCATCTCTGTCCCTCCGCTCTGGGGGTGCCCAGCCCCTCCTGGGGTGGGAAGAAGTCGGTGCAGGAGTCCGGGCTACGACGGTCTGGGGATCCCGCGAACACAATTAATGTTATTTCCTCTCCATCACAGGCCCGGGACGGGGGTGCGGGTGCAGCACCCTGTTTGGGGCGCGGGCTGGCTGCGTGCCTGGCCCTGGCAGAGCTGCCGCAGGGATCCGCAACACCGTGGCATTTCTTCAAAGGCGAGTCCAAGGCTTCCCACCCATCGCCCGGGACCACTGGGCCTGATCCTGGCTCCGGTGGGCTCCGTTCCCCTTCCTCATCCCCCGCCAGCTGCTCACTGCTGGAGCCGGACCATAACCGGCGAGCCTATCGCCTATGGAAAGGTGCCGGTACGTGTCAGATGAGCAAATGTAATAGCAGCAAGCTATAGGAAAGTATTTAGGGGATGGTTTCACCCGGAATCAAGATGTGTTGCTGCGATATAGAACGGTGCCGAGGAGGAAGCCGTAGCAATTGGAAACTTACAGTAGTAAAATTGATCCCTTCCTTTCAGGAGGAGGATTTAATTCGGCTGCTATCAATAAGTAATGGTCCTGCAGCTGCAGGGAGGGCTTGTTTAACTTGAGGATCGAGCAAGAGCTGGAGAGGAAAAATCCAATTTCATAATAATGAATAAACAACCTGGCCCGTGCTCGGGCGAAGCTGGCGCCGGGGTTCCGAGGCCAGCTCTTCAGCAGGGGCATGAGGGACACCCCTGAATACGGAGAAGTGCCAGGCTTGGGAAGACTGACCAGATGCTGCCTCTGCAATTCGAACACGGCTAATTCCACGCCTAAGCTAATGGCAAAGGGATCACATGCAAAGTATGCGACTCGTTTGTCACTTGAATGAAAAGATCTCAATTTCCTGACAAAGGGGATTTAACTGTACAGTGTAACGTACTGTCCTAAGCTGACAATCGCAGCCCACATTTAAGTTTGGCACAGGGCGCGCTCACAAATTCCTGTATGAATATGTGAATAGCTATTCTTTGAATACATTCAAACAAATTCTCTCGCTTTGCATACATTTTAATGATCCCATACATGGCTGGAACACATGCACTGTTGTACCGGGGTGGTGCATGGCCAACCGAAACCAGCAAGTACAACTGGTCACTGATCGAGCTTTTCTTAAAAAATATGAGTCCACCGAGCACAGAAAATCCTGCAGCCTTGTGACTTAGTGTTTTCATTGCTGGCTTGGGTAGAAAAGTGTCTGGGACCACAAAGTGGGCTATTCAGGAGTATTTACACCAGTTTTCTTTATGTGTTTTTCTTGCTTTCTGTAAGTATTCTGGCAAATACGTTAGTTGCTCAAACACTACCCAAAAAAGCAAACGTGTAGATTGTTCTAAATAATAATGATGATGGTGATGATGATGATGACGATGGTGATGATGATGATGATGATGTCCCCCTCCTTAGATTTACTGCCATCCTGCACATATTTGATACAGGTACTGTGTTTATATGATTTGTCCCCCTTTGTAAAATTGGGTAGCCTCTCATGGAAGTGGTGTTGCTCATTCCCTGTCTGCGGGGTGGGACAGACCTGCGGTTTGGGGGACGTATCTGCAGCCAGGGGGGAATTGTAGGAGGGTGAAAATGCTCCGGGTGGCTCTGGGTGGCTGAATTTGTGGTGCCCCACCGGAATGGCTCAAGCGGAGCCTGATTTTTAGGTGGCAAGTGGCACCCTCAGCAAAATCTGAAGGCATCTCAGACTCTGCGTCCTGAACCCTCCGTGGAGGCTTGGATGGCTGCCCGCCGCGGCTCCTGCCAGCAGACCTCAGCGATGGGGAACTCACATGTCTCCTCTTGGAGAGGAGAGGCAGGAAAACCCCGCGGTGCTGCCTGCGAGAACTTGTCCCGGGCTACAATTAACAGTTCGACTTTCTCTTTCCGTGGGAAGGACGAGCTTATCCAGTGCCGTTACAGCTACCTGTGAATCACTGTCAGTTCTGTCCCTGTCCTTGAAAGAAAAATAACTTATGCTTTGGGAAACTGAATTCAAGCCTAGCTTCACTACTGCATGACTCCAGTTCAAACTGGTAAAGGGTTGCTGATGCAAAACTGGACCAGTATGCGCTAGTGGCGAATCAGGCTCTCGAAGGACAAACTTGAGTATTTTGGACCAAGCGATACAGCTGCTGCGTGACTCTGCAAACAGTATGTGCCAGGTTGGGCTTGCCCCGGGATAACTGATGGATATTTTATGTTGGCGTAGTTATCAGGGCGTTTATGGCACGAATATATTTCTTCGCCTCAGTGTGATGATGTCTGGAAAAAGTCAGGACAATAAGGGTTCAGGACAGCCACCCTTAGCAAGCTGTGAGTGGCAGTCAAGGGATGGGGCCAGGGCAGACAACACCACCAGCCCAAACCCTCTGCATCACATAGCCATCTTCCGCTTCTCATTTCTCTTCCGTCTTGCTTTTTTTTATTTATTTTATTTTTTTTATTTACTCTTGTTTGCGTCCTATTGTGGGCACTTATTTTCACTTTCAAACCCATGTCATTCCACAAACTTTTTCTGCTGCCTTTAGTCTGTTCCAGGCTGGACTCCCCTGTGCCTGGCGGCAGGGTGTTGCTTGCGAGGGGATTTCCTCCGGCGACTTCACTGGCCTTTTCAGCTCTGCCTGAACTGACCCTTTATGTCACTTTGCCAGTGTCTCACATTAAATGTTTTTTTAATTTGGTCGGGTTTCAATCACGGTTTTCCAAACACCCTTTGCAGCCTGAGCCGTAGAGCTTTTTCCTGCAAGCTCTGTGCATATATTTTCCTAGGGATATGGATTTTCTGGAATTGTTTGGCAGCATGGGGCTGGCAGGACGCGGTGGCAGCTGCCGGTGGCTGTGGCCGGATGCACAGGGGAGAGGGGCAGCACTGGGGGCGGGGAGGTCCCGATGCCAAATGCTGCTGATTCATACCCAGGGCAGGAGGATGTGGGAGCTGAGCACTTCAAAGGCACCTGGAACAGCATTCTGAGACTATGTTTACTTACATACTTATGCTTGTTTATAAAGCTTCTCGTTTTTTTCCCCGTATGTGCCCTGGCAGATACACAAAGGGTGACCCCGTACCGCGCCTGCGCCTAGGAGCCGCTTTGGGGTCGGTGCAAGGGGAGGAAGATGATGCTGAAATCTGGGCTGGCGCCGGATGAGCTTTTGGCATAAGAGGAACAGTTTTAATCCAAACATCTGATACACCCTCTTTCCCAAGGGGTTTGCTCATCCGGGCACAAACCGAGACGACTTTGGATGTTTCCAGCCTGGTGTGCTTGGCGGGGAGGCAGCGGGCAGGGGTGGGGAGCGAGGATGTGCAAGGACGTGCAAGGGTTTCCTTGTCTGGAGCCGGCCCGGAGGCCTGGAAATCCCCGTCCTTGCGGGATGGCCGGCCCTCGCCCGGGTTTGGCAGGCTCCCGCGGGGACGTCCTGCTGCCCTGCAGATTGATTGCTGTCCGCTGGCACTCCCAGGGCAGAGGGGCTGCTGCCTCTGCGAGCTTTGCTGCATTGCTGGGGGCACCTCAGATGCTCCAGGAGCACTTCTCTGCCAAAACGCTTCTGGGGCAAAAGCTTGTATTCCCTTTTAAAAAAATTTAAAATTACTTATGGGCTGCTGCAGGTTTGGGTTTCCTTTTCCTTTCTTTTTTCTCTTTTCTTTCTTTTCTTTTCTTTTTTCTTTTCTCTTTTCTTTTCTTTTCTTTTCTTTTCTTTTCTTTTCTTTTCTTTTCTTTTCTTTTCTTTTCTTTTCTTTTCTTTTCTTTTCTTTTCTTTTCTTTTCTCTCTCTCTTTCTCTTTTTCTTTTAATAAGCAGCTCTACCAGCATCTCAGAGGCAGATCCCAGCACATGAACAGTGAGGGCAGCATCTGGCATTTTCCCTTCCCGAAATCACCGGCGGCAGCACCGTGCGGAGCTGCCCACGGTGTCTCCCACCAGCAGAGGAAGGCGGGTGATGCCAAGGTGCCCTGGGTGCTGCCAGTCCTCGCACCCTCCAAGGTTAGCAAAGGGGAAATGGGAGCAGCCCAGGCAACGATTTCCTGCCCTGTGTTTGGTGCCTGTGTTCCAGTACGGCACCAGTTGGGAAACTGGTGGCGGTGCCAGCCTGTGCCGGGCCATGACCTGTGTCCCCCAGCAGCATGGACCCCATCCCTGCCCCTTGCGCCGGGGCTGGCAGCTTGGTGTGAAGGCTGTACCCAGCCAGTGCGTGTGTACAGAGCTGAGGTATTTTACTGTATATAGTGACATATAGCTATAGACACTAGGTACGATATTCTGTTGTAATATATACTACCTAATATGTCCAGTATATGAATAGTGTGTATGTATATCTATGAAGTTATACCATATGTATCTGTATCCATACAGCGTGGGATACACATAGGTGTATCTATGTAGCATGTATCTAGTACCTGAGGATACGAGCGTACCTAGTACACGTAGCAGGTATCTGACCCGCCAGTATTTGCAGTATGTGCACGTAGCACCTGGGGTGTGTGTGTGGGTGTGTGTGTGTGTGCACATATACCGGCTGTACATGGAAATGGACACATTACATACATTAGCGACTCCCTAGTGCGTACGGGCCTTCGCCCGCACACCTCTGCGTGTGGGTGCCGTGCATGCAGCGGCCCTGCGTGTGCCCGTGACACACGAACGCGCGTGGACGGACCCTGCACCCTGTACCGCGGGGTTCCGGGGGGGGGCGGGGCCGCGGGCAACCAGCGTGACCGTGACCGCGATCGGGACCGTCCCCCGTCCCCTCCCCGTGGAGGCGGAGCT
>VXBL01003291.1:1358832-1385435 GCA_013400195.1 Aramus guarauna
CCCCCAGGAATCCCCAGCGGGTTTGGGGTGCAGGGCTCAGCCTTGCACCTGCAGCGGGGGCCCCCCCCCAGCGCCATGCCCCGCTCCGCATCCTCCGGCAGACAAAAGCGCTGGGCGAGCCAGCGCCGTTCCCGCTCCGCCGTTCCCGCTCCGCCGTTCCCGCTCCGCCCCGGCCCCGCTCCGCCCCGGCCCCGGCCCCGGCCCCGCTCCGCCGCCCCGGCTGCACCCCGAGTGTTGGCTCAACAGCCGGCAGCTGGGGCCGTTTGGACAGGAGCCTGTTTGTTTATCTGCTGCCTCTAGAGCCGCAATCGCCAGCGGGGTCACCCCGCCTTGGCTCTGCCTCAGCGCGGGCCGGGAAACGCCATCACAGCCCTGCGGCTCTGGCCGGGCAGGGGGTGAAGCTGGCGGTGCCTTTCTTCCTCATTGTAATTAATTGCGGGCAATAATTTCTTCTGCTGAATAGAGCTGGGTTGTTGGTTTGGTTTGTGGATTTTTTTTTTTTTTTTCTCCTTCTCCTCCCTGCTTTTCTCCTCCATCGAGTGTTTTTTAGCTTAGGAGGAGGGAAATGCAGCTGTGAGGGTGTAAGCCTGCTGCAGGCAAACCTCATTTAGCAAGCCAGCACTTGGTGGAAGGGTTGCACAAACAGCGCTTGGCTCAGGCGCCGTCTCTAGGGCTTTGTCCAAATTTTGCAGATGCTATATAATTTTTAATTTTTTTTAAGATACGGTTTGGAAGCACAAACCCCGTTGTGTAATTTCCCATTCGTGTGCGCGGTGACACCCTTACCCAGTTTCTCCTGTGTGTCTAACTGTCCGGGGCACCGTTTTCCCTGCCCTTGACCGACAAACTCTTACGGCTCCAGGCTGCGTGGGAGCATCCCTGCGCAGCCACCCGCCCTGCCGTGCTTCGCCCAGGACCCCCCCTGCTTGCATCGCTTCACCTCGTTATAGGTTAGGAGATTGATTTTCCTGCCTCTACCATTACCACCTATTTTTTCATTTTGTGTTTGAGCCGTCCCAGCGCGGCAGCGGCTGAGGCTGTGACCCCTGTGGTGATGTCCCCCCACCCTGCAGGCACACCCCCACACACACACTGTCAGCTGCACCCCGGGGAGCTGAGGTCCGGAGCAGAGGGGCTGTGGATGCACGGCAGGCAGCGCGGGATGCTCAAAATCAGCCTCCTGAGCCCAGCTGCCGAAGACCGACTGCCGCAGCTTGGCTACGCCATTGCCAGCATCCCTTGGCATCGCCGGGGCGGCACTGAAATCCCTCACCTGCCTCCAAAGAGCGAGGGAATATTTGATCTCGCCCTGGCTGCGTGGCGTACGGCTGCTGCTCCAGCCGGCCGCTGGCAGGGCGGAGGGGCTGGGGTGTTTGCTCGTGCCACCGGAGCGACGGAGAGCTGGATGTCACCTGCTGGTTTATGGTGGCTGTGCCCGGGGCGACTCCCTTCCTCCGCAGCAGCTTTGATAGCGGTTATTTGGTGGGGCCGCAGGAAGGGCATTGTGGAGCTCCACGGAAAGGTTTCCAGACCTGGTCTTTATCCATAAATGATAAACCCAACGCATTTCCCCTTTTCAAGGGCAAATGGAGACTGAAGGTTTGTCTGAATTTGCCATGGGCCGCAGATGGGTGATGGGATCCATTGGAGTCATCTGCCACATCTGAGCCATCGGGTCTATCGGAGTTTCGTGCCTTGCCGAAGAGGATTGGTTGGATTGCTACCAAAACCAACGGGTCCCTGGCACGCAAACTCCGGGTGCTTTGCAAAAGGGTCCAGGGCCGAGGGTTTGTGCTGGTGGGAAACATGCAGGAGAGCCAGGTGTCCCTGACACGGCAAGGGCGAGAGCCAGGGCCGTGGGTGATGTTAGAGAAAATTAATTTTTATTCACCAACCCCCCGTCCTAAGTTACCGTATAGCTCCAGAGCCAGGGAGCGATGCCAGCGGGCCGGGAGGTGGGTAAATGCCCGCTTGCGTGGAGGTGTGGCAAAGGGCTGACGGATCTGCTCACGTATTTCCCGTTTTGTCTTCCAGTGGAGCTGAGTCCCTCTCTTCAGATGAAAAAGGTACGATAATTTTGTCAAATGCAGCGCTTCAGATGTTTTTATTACGAGAAATGCCCATCCTTTGGAATGGAAATGACAATTTTGTAGCTGCTGGCTTTACAAAACACGATGTAATGCTTTAGTTTAAGAGATAACTTTTGATTTTTTTTTTTTAATGCTGATTTTTAATATTCATATTCCTTTGCTATTTATTCCCTTCCTCTGACCTGCATAGTACAAAAATGCCCAGAGAAGAGTTAAATCTATTTTAAGCTTATATCCCCCGACTGCTTTTCTCTTGCAGAGGTGGCGGCTGGTGGCGCAGAGGGACAGGACTCAGCCGAGGAGCACCCAGCGGGTGAGCACACGTGCGACTGAAGCCTTTCTCGGGATGACGTGGCCGGCATTGCGTCTGCCATTTCTCCCCACCATGATAAAACCACAGTGTAGACACGGCTGCAACTCCTCGAGTCACTTGCTTTGCCGTACTGGTTTCTCTTCAACTAAAAATTGTAAGAAAAATTTATGAAAACCATGTACGGCGCATCCCCGTGATTCGTGTCACCGGCGGGACGCACCAGCTCCCAGCGATGCTTCTCCCGCCTCACGTGCATGTCATGGAAAATCACGATTTAGCTGGGGGGAGCTGAGATGTGCCGGGGGTGAAGCGCCAGCATAGTCCCGGTTTGTACAAAACACAAAAATTAAGCATCTTGAACATCACATGGGCCTGGGTGACCCCTAAGTCTCCTCTGACCCTGGGATTTGATGCTCTGATGCTCCTCTCTGCTTCAATGTTTTTCCTACTCTGTTACATTATCTAACTTGCTGGCCAGCCTGATGTATTTAAACTTCTAGTCGTATCCTTTTACTTACCTGTGGCCTTGCTTTATTCTGCCTGTGACTAATGGAACGTAATTTTGTTAAGGAGAGGATGGTTCTGAAACCAGCTCCAGCAGCAGCTCGGAGGAGGAGTCAGGTGAGCATCGTGTTGCGATTTATGTATTGTCTCTCGTTTGGAAACGCATGCTCAGTTTAAACCAGCTGCTTTTCATGGGAATAGTCTCAGGGTTATTGTATAAGACTGTGAACTCAGTGATCGCATGCTGAAAAGCGGACTGATATTTTCATGAACCAATTATTTCCTCGCCGTTCAGTTTTGAGCAGAGCAATAATAGCGGAGCAGCAGCTAATGTTGCTTTAGCCTCATAGACACAATACACGCAGATGTTTTTACACCACAGTAGTTGTCCAAACACCAAGAGGCTATAAATCTGCTTCAAAGTTGGCAGCAAAAGTGGGAAAACAGGATGGACAGGAAAAGAATTAAAGGAAGCGTTTGCTGTTGATGAAAAGCCTGCGGGTTTGCGCTTACACGGGATGCACCACCAGCAGTTTATTCTGGTTTGGTGCGAGATTGATAACCTTTAGTGAATAATTAGAAACCTTTTTCTCCTCAGATGCGGAGGAGTCGGATGGAAGAAGGTCGGGTGAGTGTGCTTTTGTTTTGTTCCTTATACCCACCTTGCGAAGCGTGAGGAAGCCGACACAGATAAGTGACGCACGAGGGTAGTGACCGGCGATGGCAAGAGAGCCATTTAGTGCTGGCCCGGCCGTCCCCTCCGTGTCTTTGGCTAAAACGACTCTCTGGAGAGCGTACCCAGGAAGGGGGGGTGCGTGGGGTGCATGCGCGCTGCGCGCTCGCTGCCTCCGTTTGCAAATGGAGCCGGGCACGGGGAGAAGCCGGAGGGGGCTGGGGCACCCTTCCTCTCCCACGTGTTGCGGGCGGGCGGCCGCGGGTCGGTGCAGCCCCACTGCAGCTCGGGGACTGAAATAACATCGCTGTGGGAAGCGAGCCAGGCTGTTGCCTCCTGTTTTCCGGGCTGTTGGCTGCAGCAATAATGTTTTCTACCTCTCCCGCGTCTGCCTGCCCAGGAGGGTGTCGGTGTCCCGGGGTGGCTTTGGGACAGCCTGGCTGGACTCCCTGCCCGTCCCCGGGGTGCTGGTGGGACGGGGAGCGGGAGCGAGCGGCACAGCGCCTGTGCTGGCCCCCCCGCAGCCAGCCCTCCCGCGCACCCCCTCGCAACAGCCCTGCAGCTCGGCTGCTGCAACACCCACCCTCGGGGCTGAGGGCTTCTGCCCCATGCGCCAGCAGCTCTGCTTGCTCTCTGGTGCGCTGGGTGGTAGCGAGGAGGATGCAGGCGCTTTTAAATCATTTTAGGGATAAATACACGGCAAATAGCGTGGTTATCCGCTCGCTGGGAAGCTTCCATGCCAGGTGGCTGAACTTTGTGCTTGGCACAGTGAGACTCATCCTGGGGATGACTCTGTTTTTTAAACCCTGTGAAAATTTCCAGTGGTTTGGGCAAGTTACGAGCTTTTGACAAAAGTCGTATCCTGATACGCAGCTTCATCCCCATGCCGTGCGAAGCCTGCACATGCGGGTGTGCAAGCGTGTGTGTGCGAGAACTTCATCTTGGGAGTATTCGCATTAGGTTTTTATGAATGTAAGCAAATTAAACTGGGGGGTTGTCCTTGCTGAATGTGAGAGCAGAAACCTGCTGCAGGCTGAGGCATTTGCTGCAAACTTCTGTTTTGTAGATGGGGAACAGGAGGGGAAGGAATTGCTGCCACACTGCAATGAATCAGGTAGGAACAGATCTCTTGAGGGGTGGGTTTTCTTCGAGGTGTTTAATTACTTTGCTTTTAATGAGCTGATCTTCCTGTTTTCTCACTAGGAGCGAACTGTCTGCCCCCCTGTGAGCATTGCAGAAATCAAAATGTACGTTTATTAAAAAAAAAACAACCCACGTATTTTGCATGAGATAATTTGCAAATTGTAATTCTGCTCTCTCATCACCTTTTTAAATATGTATTTTGTAAAATCTATTTATAGGACCAGAAGGAGCAGGTGACCCCTAGGAGACTTTCTGGAGGACAATATGTGTATGTATTTTTTAATATAATGGGTATACATTTACATTGTTCTCATCAAGATACTTCTCTCTTTGGATTAAGTGGGAAAAAGACTAATTTGCTGCACAAATACATGTGGACCTTTATCAGAAGATGCCCCCAAATCCCTTATAAATAAACAATTTGGAGCAGCTGCCAGTGCTGCCTCCAGATCCTGGTCCAAGAAGGCTCTTAGGACGGCTTCCTGCCTGCCTCCTCTTGCTGCAGTAATTAACATCAGGCGCATTTTTACGTGCTTATTTCAGTCTGGACGCACATGAGGGGTCTTGCCCTGCTTCACAGGAACACTCATCCTCCCCATTTGCACTGACCTTGCGTTTTTCTTCGGATGCCAGGCTTGTTCTCCCTCTCTCCGCCTTGGAATTTGACATCAGTGTGTGACGTCGGGGTTGTCCGTGTATGATGTTGATGCTGTCAGTGGACGATGTTGGCTCCGACGTCGATGGGAGCGGGGCTTGAGCTCTTTGTGTAAAAGCAGCTGCTTCGTTTGCAGGAAACGTTGTGCAGCACATTAATTACAGCTATTTTGCATGCACTGGCTAGGTCCTTCTGGCCAGTTTTTAACACTCCAGTGATGGTTTAAACATAGAGACTGGAGGGAAAAAAAAAATCGTTACGGCTTTTGTGCTATTCAGATAAAGTGCTCTGTGCTTGCTGGGAAGGGAGTTTCTCTCTTATCCCTTGCAAACCACACTTTTATGGTATTTACTCGGCAGCGGAAACTAAACTAACGGGGTCACTCTTGCCCACGGCAGGGTACGGCTGGATGCGGAGGGGATTTACCAGTGCAGTCTCACGGGCTTGATTTTTGAGGTAACGGGGGCCGTCAAAATCACATACTGCCTCTTATCCTGGAGCAAATACGCCAACCTCGTGGAAAAGCCATGGATCGTGGGTGGCCCCCTCTTCGACGTGCACTGCGACTCAGCCCCCGCTCTCACCTCCATCCAGTTTCCCCACTCCCTCTGCCTCAGCGGTGAGTGCCTGCCACCGGCCCGGCGGGTGCGGGCGGCTGCCGGCTCCCCGGCGCGGGAGATGCTGAGACAGCCCCGTGTCCCCGCAGATCACGGCGCTCCCATGGCCTTCAGGGTTTTGCACGTCAAAGGGGAGGGCGCAGCCATCGAGCCCTCCGCCGACTACTCGGCCTCGCACGTGAAGTGGCTGGTGAGCTCGCTCTCGCCGGTGGGACCGCTCATCCAGAGCCAGGAGCCGGTGCAGTACCACGGCGCCGTCATCCTCTACAAAGTCGTCGACGAGCATCCCTCCTTATCCTTTCGGGTCTACGTGGCTACAAACAACGACTCCTTTATAAAGGTATGGCTCGCGGCGGGGGTGGAGGGTGGCATGGCGTAGAAATACTGGCAGGGTTGGTTACGGGGGTGTTATGTTCAGGATGGGGGATGGCGAAGAGGTGCTCTTCTCTCGCCCCAGTGTTTGCATGCAAAGCTCCGGGTATATACATATATATATATATACACACACACACACATATAATGAGAATTCTGTACTGAAAAGGTCTGCCAAGTTAGGGTCTGATATTTAAGGAATTATACCAGCCCACGTGCTCGCTCGCAAGCTGCCACAGAGGAGAAATACATCAGAAACCCGTTTTCCACCAAAATCCACGGAGCTCAGGATTTGTACCTGAAAGAGGTTTGTGTCCTCTCACCCGTTCCCCGCTACAATACGCAGGCAAAGGCCGGGAGAGGACAGCAACAAAGAACCTTCCCCTTACTGGGGCTGCAGACTCTTCTAGCTCATTTCACCCGTTAGCCCAACAGCTGCCGAGGTCCATTTGATGGTTTTTGAGGAGGGTGCTCAGTGCACGGCTTTCCGTGAGGTTTGCCACGGGGAACAGGTCGCGGCTGTTCTGTAGAGCTGGGGCCAGAGAAAAGCCCGAGGTGCCGCGTTAGTGCAGGTTTTAAATGTTAATTCCTTTACTGAGGCGAGTAACTTTTAAATCGTGTTTTTTTAAATTTTAGGATATCGCAAGAGCCGTAAAACATTCAAATAAGAAATTCATTAAAATTGACAAGCCCCCTGTATGCCAAAAATTACTTCAGAAAGGAAAGAGGTATAGATTAGTTTGTGAGCCAGAAGCCGAAGTGACTCCAGAGGTAAGTCCCTACACAACCCTCAGTGCGTGCGTTGCAGCTTGATTAGAAACATGGTCCAAAATGGCTCTTTTTGTGCGTTCCTGCACTGGCATTAAGGGCATTTTTTACATCCATTTGCCGTGGCTGCAGAAAGCATTTGCCTCTTAGAGCCCTAAAATTTTGGGATGAAATCCTGACACTAAAGTCAACAGCAAAACTGGGGAGCTTGTAGTTGGGCTCAGGTCTGTGCCAACAGCCAAATACCTCCTGTTTAGTTTCTGTTTTGGAGAAACATTTCTTTTGACCTATTTTTACATTATGTAGGAAATCGAATTTGTTGATGGATCGCTCTTGAAACTAAAAAGCTACATTGAAGTCTATTTGGAGAAACCCGACGACTTCACCTTGTCTTTGGTTGAGCTCGAGTCTGATGCGACCGTATGGAAAGCAAAACTAAGAGAGAGTGAGTCTCCGGTCTTCCCACGACTAGTTTCTTCCTGCTGAAAAGATGCAGGAATTGGGGTATAATTCAGCCCTTAGATGCAACTAAATTCCTGCTGTTAAAATCGTGAGGTTTGGAGCGATAAAGCACAAAGAAAAGAGCTCCAAGAGGTTGCGTAGTGGATGTCGCAGTAACCTGCAGAATCCCTCGTGAGCAAAGAGGCGAAGGCTTCGGGGCTGCGGGCTGTGCGGGAGGATGCTCCGCTTTAGTTTTACTTACTGGGAATAATATGCAATCTCTATTGTACATTATAGATGGCGTGCTGCTGCACGTTGGATAAAAGGGGAAAAATCATCTCATTGTATAAAATCTTAGCTCAGCAGCCGGAATCCACCCAGCAGCTTGCTCTCGTGCCCGAGAAGTGTTGGATGTAGGGCGTAGCGATGGGAATTCCTCCCTCACCTCTTGTTTCCTCTGAAAACTGTTTACCAGGTGACTGGATACATTACGATCAGAACAAAAACGAGCAGAAAAGAAGCGCAGTCAGTAAGTCGATTTAAAGATAAGTCGCTTATTTTCGGCGTACCTCGTTTGCTGGCGTAGCTCGAGTGATGTGCAAGCAGTAACCTCGCCTCTCGCTTGCTTCTTAGGTGTCAAAAAAAGGAAACCAGCCCTCAGCGTTTTGGAAGAAGAGCTCTGTAGCAAAAAGCAAAAGACTGGCAATACTGCAGGTAAAGCATTTCTGTGTCATGTAAAATAACAGGTTTTGGGTTGTTTTGTATCCTATGAATTGAACCTGAGCTCACTTTTCTAAAGACTTCCACGAATCTGAGCATGAAATACAGGAGGGGAAAGCGCTGCTTTTGTCGGTGCAGAATTTGTACCTGCATTTCTACGCTTTGGTACGCTGCCATTCGTTCAGTAAGTTCAGCAGCTAGGAAATCTGCTTTGCAAGGGTCAGCTCGAATGGCGTTGTCTTCTAAGACTGGGCAATAGTGGCTGGTTTTGAAAGAGGTTTCCACTACATGTCTCAGATTTTGCATTTGAGATATCTCCTGAGACATAACAAGCTATTTTTCTGGGGGGTGGGGGAAAAATAATAATAATAAAAAAATCAGCTCCCATTTATTGTTGACATGTGATGTCCCGATAGTCAGAAATGCTTGGTGTCTGGGAGCTCCCACCCAGAAACTACTCATTTACCAATAGTTACTTGGAAAAAATACAGAAGAAATCATGTTAGTTCAAAAAGTAATGAAAAAAAAATCAGCAAAAGTAGCTGTGTAGGTGTTTATTTATGGGTGCATGTAGCCACCAGAGGGAGAGCTTCCATCCCTCAAACCCTCAGTTTTATGTGTAAGTGATGACGTGGAGAAGGAAAGCGGCTCAGTCCGTGTAACCGCACGGGCTGAGACTTCTGAGCCACTGTAGTGAAAGGAAAACCAAACATCTGGAGCAGCTGTAGGAGACACGAACAACAGGCATCTGAACTTGCCGGGAGATTCGAGTGCTTAGCGTGGCCTTAACGTTGTATGGCTCAAAATCTCCGGGTGCCTGGTAACCTAACGCACCAAGGGAGGTTCTTCTGCTGGGCGAATAGCTGCTTATGAGTGGAAAAAAAAACCCCTTTACAGCAGCCAGCGTGCAATCAGGTGTTGTCATCTTCAAAAGCCAGGCTTCTTAGTCCTTCCGGTGCTTTTCTCCAGCGCTTGGCTCTGACCTTGCTGGATAGTCTGAATAGGAAGATCCTCTTCATTGTCTGTCCCCCGGCCACGCACGGAACTGAGAGCTTCGTTTAGTTGCAAGTCTAATGGGAAGAACAAAGCTAAATCTGGTTTTTGTTCTACGGCTTTTCAGATGGGATTGAAACAGAAATCTTAACTGATCAACAGCTGATGGTGATCGCAAAGTTGTTTGATAGGCAGTGGAGAGAAATTGCCATTGAGTGTCTTCAGATGGAAATGAGACACATTGAGCAGATTCAGGCAGCGGAGGAAGAAGTTAATATGCAAAAATTTCTGGTGTTAAGCAAGTGGAGAGACAGAGAGCAAAGCAACGGAACTGCAGAAGCTTTGTACAGAACTCTGGATAAAAGAGCATCCTATGAGATACTGCAAGCCCTGCAAGGTATCGCCTTCCCATTACATTTCTTTAATTACATCAGTGTGTTTCAGATGTGTTTTAAGAACTCGCATCAGAGAGTTTATGGAATACCTAGTACATGTTTTACTACGTAAATTGTCTCCCTTCTGATATTAGCAATGACTTTCTTGTGACATTTTTGTACTTCCCTTCAGAAACTCATATAAAATAAATAATATTTTTGCACTGACTGTGTTGAGAGTACTCTTGGCGTGACCTAGCTGCCATGGCCAAACCAGTCAGCGTTATGTACCCAAACCGATTCTTGGTTTTCTCAGGAAGCCCAGAGAAGAGATGTCTGGGTCTTTACTCCTGTGTATTTTAGGAAGGGCTAATTAACACCTTCCCCTGACGGATGACTTAGCGGTTTGGTCCTGCAGACCCGTGTGTCTGTATGTATTTCCTTACAAGCCAAGGGCAACCTTTCTCAAAAATGAAATTCATAATTTTTTTTTTTTTTTTTTTAACAGGCAAAGCTTTGCTCTTTCTTAACTCTCCCTAAAAGCAGCCGGTTGTGAAGGGTGGAGAGCCGCTCGTGCTCCCTCACTCATCCGACCCTCACAACCCTTGTGCTGTGGCACAGGCTTTTAACACATTTATTATTCAACTTGACTATTGCAATCGCTTCTAGAGACCGGATAAATGTGTGCTTGTGCTGTTCCTTTCCTCAGGTTTCTCGGCTCGGTGCTGAGCTGGTGAAGCCGCAGCTAAGAAGGAGCCTGGTGGGAACTTCTCCAGCCAGCCGTTCCGCTTCTCCGGCCGCTTCCTCGGGATCTCGCAGAGATTTGGGAAGGAAGATCACTCAGCGGAAAGTTTAGGCAGCATCTTTGCAAGAAATGTGAATGAAATTTTGCGCGGATATAAGCACACGTAAGACTTTCAGGAGCAATTACTCATGTGGTGGATCCCGGCAGCGTGGTATGGGGAAACCCAACGCTTCCACCCAGCTTTGTCTCATTTGAGCCAGTCCTAAAAGGCAGGAACACTGGAAGAAACCAGTTTGCCTTGTTCAGGTATATGGTCGTTATCTGGAAACGTTTTCATTTACATCAGGGAAATACAGGGAGAAAAGTTATGCAGTAACTTTCTTCCCTATTAAAAAAAAAAAAAAAAAAAAAAATTGAACTGCCAAAATCATGAGGTACATTGTATTTCTCACAGATGCCCAAGATCAGGGAAGAATAATCCTAAACTTGCAGATAAATTCCTTTGCATAATCACTGTATATATACGTAATTACTGTATACACTCATGTACATTCAGTCCTTGTTAAGCTGTGGTTCTGTTTTCTAAAAACCCAAAGATTGGTTTCATGGGAGCACCACTATTAACTCCAGGCAGCTTTGAATTTTCCCTGGGAATTTCTCAATTTTTATGAGATAATTTTTTATGTTGTATATTTCTTTTTTGTACTATAAACTTTTTACACTTTTTTTTTTTTTTACTTGATTAATTTTAACTTGAATAGAATTAGGTGCTTAAACGAAAATGGGAGAAGCCAAAATCTCTGCGAAGGCTGTTACTCTGGCGGTAATGCACGTACTACAGAATTGTGAAAGACATGGAAATAATGTTTTTTGCAGAAGAGAGCAGTGACCTGATACGGGAGATTGTCTTGTTTTTAAAGACACGGGATTCATATGAGCATCTTCCTCTGTGTATGTTTATGAAAGAAAAAGCATACTTTTTAAAAAAAAAAAGGATTAAAAAGGAAACATTTGAAGTATTTACGTATGACTTTTGATTTTTTAAAATTTATTTTAGCCGTTGGATGAAATGTTGCAAGGTTGTATGCGGCGGACCGGCTTTCCAACCTTTGATGCTCCACTGCTACGTACATCCCAGGGGGTGGCCGAGGAAAAGGGCTGCGTTGGTGCCCAGGACCTCGTGGGCTCTTCTGCTGATGGGCCAAAAAGCTGCGGGAGGCCGGGAGGCTCGTGTGGGGCTCTCCATGCCCAGGCTGAGCTGCCCTTGGCTCTTCTCTCTGGGACGAGCAGGGGGAAATCGCCATCAGGGGGACCTTTAAGATACCCGATAAAATCCAAAGCTTTAATAGGACCCTCTGGTCAGCAGCAGGAATCAGTAAATCTAGGCTTGCCATAAGATGTTTGTTTGTAGTAGTGAGGGTAACCAGATAGCGTAGCAGATGGTCAAAAGAGATGATAAGGTCTTCAACCTTCAGGTTCTTTAAATCAAGAACCTTTTTAAAAAAATGTATATTGTATTTCTATGGTCAGTTTGGCTCTGTTCAGTCCTTGCAGGCAGAAGGAATTGAGACATTACAGTTGCATAAGGACATGAAGGCATCGAGGCATGAGGTTGCTCTTACCTTGCGGCTCTGTCTGGGCACCACAGCTCTGGTTCCATCAGAAAGCTCCGGGATGTGTAAGATTACATGGTAAGGGCTGGTGTGGTGGGCAGGTAAGGCCAAGCCTTGGGGAAGAGGTCCCTCAGCTGTCCCCTCAGCATCTGGAAGAGCTGGTGGTCCCACCAGCCCCTTGGCATCAAAGGCTGCTGCTTGGTGGTCCCCAAAGAGGTGGGAGGATAGAGCGTGGAGAAACCAAGCAAGGGGAGAGAGCTGAAGAACAAGGTGCCGATGGGGTGACGAGAGGCAGTGGAGACAGCGTGGGAGCTGGTCTGGACACGGCCAAAGTCATTGCTTGGCCAAAGAGGGGATGGACACCTTCATCTGGGCTGGCTTACGTCCTGCGGGCAGGAATTGGGAAGATTATCATCTCAGCATCCCTCCTGGCCTTCGATGCCGTGCATAAACAATTTAGCCATTGGTTTCATCGGGACCAGGATTCCACCCCAGAAAGGATGTGACCAGCTGGAAGAATCACTGGAAATGAGGATGAGATCAAGGGGGTTGCTTTGAGTGCTCAGAAACACATCTGATGTAAGTAACAAGATGGAAACAGGATTTTAAACTATGATACCTGTGCTGAATGTTACTATGGTATACCGCTTACATGCCTGCAATATTCAAAGTATTTTAAAAGTAGAATCCGTATGATAACATCGTATTGATCAAAGTTATAGCTCAGGAAAGAAAAAGTCACCACTTTTTATGCAAACTTTAATTTTATTAGGCAATAAATAGAATAAATAAGAAATATAACCATAAATAAATTGATTATTATAAATATGTTTCAATTTCTGAAAATGACAGCTGAATAAATAAACCAGTTAAATTACAGTTGAGTGTTTGGTGATTTGAGAACATTTTGGTACTACGATGTAGCTTATTTTCTAGAAAGGTAGAAGTTTAACATGGTAGCTTAAAAGGCACTGCCAACAGCTCGCTAAAACATGATTTATAAGAAACTCTGAAATATTATGCGCTTGGTTCCTAAAAAGTCCCCAACCACCTTGCAGGGTATTGACCCTACTATTTTTTTTTTTTTTTTTTTTTTTTTTTTTTTTTTTAAAAAATCCCTTGGGGAAATTTTAACNTTCAAAACATCCGTAGGTGAAATTTATACCCAAAGTACTGGAGGGCTGGGCGCTTACAGCGAGCTCTCCGGAGCCACCAGGTAGTTCATCATCCTGTTGATGGTGACCGTACGGATTCGGAAGGCGTGAAGGATGCTGCAGAGCCTCATCCTCTCCTTGAAGGAGGTCAGTCCCGCGCCGGCCGACGGCTGCGGCACGCTCCCGCTGCTGGTCTTCAGGGCCTGGGAAGAGGTAGGGGCGTTACAAGTTCTCACCAGAAAGGGGCTAAAACAAAAGCCTCTTCAGATTTTTCACACACACACCCACCCACCCAGTGATAAATGATAAGACTTAGGAATAAGAATGTATTCTCATAAATGAAAAATTTGAAATATTTAGTGATATAATTAATAGACTTAGGATATGCAGCTGCAGTTTCCTCAAGACAAGAATGTCCGTTCATGCACAAAAGCTCTTTCTGCCCAGGAATAAAGATGCTTTTTTAATATTAAGCCTAAGCCTATGGCCGGCTTTGTCTAGCAAGCCCTTAGACTGAGCTCATTTGCCTGTGGCTGGAACCTCCAGGCTACGGGGAGCTGCTGTGCCAATGCAAAGGTAATTAGCTTTTTCTTTAAACAAACAAGGTTTTAGCTTCTATTCCCTGTACTCACTAATAATCTTGATTAAAGTTCAGTACATCCTGTGCCATATTCGGTATACCAGGTGTATTATATTTCAGTATTTGAGGGAGAAATAGAGCTATGGCTCTTTTTACTCTGTCTTTTACTCTGTTTTGGAGTTTTCTGAGGAACCGGCAGAAAATCCTGTACCCCATCTCCTGGCGAGAGTGGAGCAGCATGCAAGAAGGAGGGCAGCTAAGGAGCCAGACATCCGAGCCCTGATGTGTTCACCATCTCGGCAAGGCAAAAATGCGAAGCGCGACACACAATTCATAAGAATCAAGTCCCTTGGATTTTATTAGGCAAAAATTAGGAAAAACAGTAACAGATAATTTTTTAAATTACCAGAGTGAAGAAAGGTCACTATTTGACTGACCAGAGCATAGAGCAGACTGGATTAAAAACTCTGGTTTAAGACAGAAAGAGTAGAAAGGCAGGAGACAGAAATACTTACTTTCATCATTTCATCGATAGTTGCCAGCACATTTTGATCATTGAAGCTCTTCAGCTCTGCCCTGTAGGTATTCAGGTCCTCATAGATGCCCTGCAGGCATTTACTCTGCAAAAGTCAGAATTATTAGGGAACGTGGGAATTTGTTGGTAAATGCTTTAAACATACAAGAAGCAAAAGAAGGGGTTCTTTGGGGAAACTTGCAATTTACCGTATCAAAAGTAGATCTTTCTAGTGCTGGACAGTTTCCAGTCTGCAAATTAAAGAAGAAATGAGATACAGTGATTTTGTGGAAGTGTGAATTATACAGCTGTTTCACAAAAATATGACGCTGAAACTTGATTTTTTTTTTTTTTTTTTTACCCCTGTATCTTCAGATGTGCAAGCTTTTATCGTGTTGATTTGATTCTTAGTGATATCTTCAAGATCAACCTCTTCAAGGGTACATTCAAATCCCAGCGTGCCGAGCTCCTGTGTTAAAAAGGGAATAAAAAGGGGTTATTGACTCAATGTCATGGTACTGTGTATATATATATATGTAAATACCCACAATTATAAGGGATGTGTCACCGCTGTCTGCGCTTAGCTGAATCCTAGGAATGAGGCTGGGTGAGGACCATGGTTAAACACAAAAGCTAGAAAATAGACTAAGAAACTGAAACGCATGTGGCAGTTGTGTTTAATGGGAATAAGCCTGGGCTTTGCACAGATTTGTTCTACAAATTTGTTCCGCTACGTGTTCTTGCAAATTGCACTGCCTCCATTACTTTGGATTATTCTCTCAGAGGCTGAATTTATTGAGAACTTTCTGTGGCTATAGTTTCAAATGTAAAGTCTCTCTTTGAAAGTGAAAAATAACTAATATCATCCGCATAGACATTTCATGGTGCTCACTGACCCACTGCAAGTACGGGAACAATGCACCTATTTAGCGGTGGGGGTTTTTGTAGGTCTCCGAGATGAAGCTTGCCACAATAGCAGGGAATTTTAGCAAAAAAAATTTAAAAAATCCCCTTGGCACTATTGCTACAAAAGATGCTACAGCACCAACCCAACGATACCAACAACATGCAAACATAACGACAAAGTCGGGAGCAGATACTTCTGAGCCAGCTCTGCAGAGGCCTTAGAGAAAGAGCATGTTCAAAACTGAGAGGGCTCAAATCAGCTGTTGATGCATCGCTGGCGCCGGTAATGGGGCCTGTGTTTCTGTGGGGCTGCAGTGAATGAGGGCTGAGAAAGACACCTGAGCGAGTCCCCATCCTAAAGGGCTGGTCAGAGGAGGTGTGAAAGCGAAGCCCAGTTACAGAGTCCTGAAGGAAGACTACGGAGAGCATCCGCCTGCCTGGGTCCCCTCAGGAGCCCATCACCTCCTCGCCTGGGTACCATCGCTGCCTGCCTGGGTCCCACCGCCAACCCATCACCTCCTTGCCTGGATATCGCCACTATCCTCCCGGGTCCCATCACTACCTGGCTTGGTACGCTCACCCACCCATCACCTCCGTCTGTGGTTTCCATCACTGTCCTCCCAGGTCCCATCACTGTCCTCCCGGGTCCCATCACTGCCTGGCTTGGTATGTTCCTCAACCCATCACCTCCTTGCCTGGGTCCCATCGCTGTCCTCCTGGGTACCCTCCCCAACCCATCACCTCCTTGCCTGGGTCCCGTCACCGCTCCATCACTGCCCTCCCGGGTACCACCACCAACCCATCACCGCCGGCCCGCGCCCCCTCACCAACCCGCCACCCCCGTACCCCGCTGCCCGGCCCCTGGCAGACCTTCAGCCGGTGCAGGGAGGCGTTGGCGGCCTCCAGCATCTCCCGGGAGCGGCTCAGCCCGTCGGAGAGGCGGTGGCGGGGGGGCGGCGGCAGCGCCAGCGCCCGGGCGGGGGGCGGCAGGGCCAGCGCCAGGCAGAGTGCGGGCAGCAGCGCCCAGGGCCCTGCCCGCNGCGCTACTGCTCCTGGGGTCGCTGCCAGCGCCTGAGCCTGGCCAAGGATGCTGCGGGGCAGATCTGGAGGTGCTGTGCTCGGGACTGTGCCCTTTGCACGCAGCGTGCAGAGAGCTTATAAACAATAAGAGTTACCTGAAGTATGCGTGTGACACATAAATAAGCTTTCCCATTCTTTATTATGAAAAATTGTAATGGTCAGATGTCATTAATGAATATTCATGAAGACCTGCCTGCAAACTTGCTTTTTTGCTGGTATACTTGGTATAATCGCCAAATATTTCAGTATTAGTCCATATCGCACGTGTCAATTCTTAGCCTGGCCGAAAGGCTGTAGAAAACTTTTCTATCCGTCAGGTCTGCTGTAAAGTCAATGGGAATTTTGCTATTGACTTGGGAAGGAGCAGGATGAATCAAGAGTTTTATATTGCATTTTCAGATTCTTTTTATTTCAGTTGACATCTTGTTTCCCATAAGAAGGTTGTGGTGTGTCTAGAGACTTACTTTGCTACAATACCAGCGCTGCATAATTTTCCAATATCACTGTGTGTTTTCCATTGCTGCGCTAGTCATTAGGCTGTGTGGGCTGTGGTTTTAATCTTGTGTAGGAGACTTTTTGGTCCTGAGCACAGAAGTGAAAGAGACCTTCAACGTACGCTTGCGTGCGTGTTCTTGAAAAGGCATCAGTTCGGCTTTCCAGGTTTCTGTGGCCAATGCTCAGGGCGTTGCCTACAGCAGCAGGGCATGAGGTTTCTCTTCAGGTGGAGCACAGATGGTTGGAACAACAGCTTCTGGTTTGCGGCGTTCCTGTGTTGCACTTAGGCACGGACTGGGATATTAGTTGGGGTTCTTTGTCCAAAAAGCGGAATATTTAGCACAAATACCTTCAGAGGTCTCTGAATGCAGCTGCTGCTGAATGGGCATTATGCGCAGAACGATTATCTCAGGGGAAGCTCTGCTTGGAGGTGACTCTTCTCAACAGTCTCACGGTCCCGTAGAGAGGACTTTCCTTCCTGCTGCTCAGTCCCAGCTCGCGGAGGGATTTCTTTGTGACCCGAGGCGGTGAGGTGGGGGGAAGAACTGGGGCTAGAGGGTGTCCAGCACGGGCTGCAGAAAGCTGGCTGCGATGGCAAGAGCGTCTTCCCAGAGAACTTCACCCCAAAGGACCCCCCCATCAGCCCCCAGCTGAAGGACACAGGCGACACAGGTCGGACAGCCATGCAAATAGGACACTTCTGGTTGCCTTTTATGCAAAAACTTGAGCTGTATTTTGCTTCCTTCATGTAATTTCTACCCTTTATGATATAAGGCTCACAGATAATTTGCAAGGTGCCTCCTGTTGTTGCATAGGTGTTTCCAAAGCAGAAAGGCTTTCTTGGTTGATGTTTCCTCAGCCCAATGTTTAGGTAATGTATTACTGAAACATGAGGTTTAAATTGCTGATAAAATGGATTATATCCTAATACTGGGGAGTGCATTTTTTCCTGTTAAAAGAAGAATAATTGAATGTTGCTACATTTGCTGTTTTACAAATAGGAAGCTTTTCTTCAGTCATCTATAAAGAACCATGCCTGAATGACACCTTTGTCACCACTCATTTATTTTCCTGATAGCATCTGAAACTGAAGTCCTTGCCACGCCAGGCTGCTGAGGATCCTTGTACACCTATTGCAGGATCAGAGACGATAAATACAGAGACTTGCCGAAGCTGCAGCGCCTGTAATCACACTTTGCAGACCCAACTGCCCCCGGAGCAGCAATCGCACAGGTATTGCGGTGAGAGTCCCCGGGGCAGACGCTGAACACGATGTTAACGTGGTGGCTGTGCTGGTTTGGATGGGCGGTGAGTTGAGCCTGGCCAGTTTCTGCTCCTTTTGCCCGATTTGTGCCGTAACTGTGCTGAGATTTGTCTCAAAGTGATGGGTAAGATATTAACTGCTGGGTCCTGGCAGTGAGGTCATAAAGTCCTAATGATATGTTCATTTTGGAGAGACATTACATCTGTTTTTAATTCCTTGCCTCATCCATCTGTCTGCCTCCTCGTCTCAAAGCATCTTGTATTTGACCAGTCTTGATTCTGAAAGTAGCAGCTCGATAATGACTGTGCGTGGTCTGCTCCTGGAGCAGCTCCGTGTCCGCTTGGCTTCGGGCACGCGTGGTCTTGCGGCCGGCCCGGAGGACGGGGAAGGAACGCATCTCAGCATCGGGGCTGGTCCGGTCCCAGGCACTAACGGTCTTTCTGCCTTAGCTGCAAAATGGGAATAATTGATATATAATAGATCTATGGGCTGGGCTTTGATGTTCCCTAGTGGTTATATGCAGCCTGACATCTAACATTAATATTATTTTGGAGAGTTAGACGTAATAATATTTTCTACGTCAGCAGCATCCAAAAGTGAACAGCAGGTCCTTTTGAAATTGAAAAATCCATGTCCTTTTTATTGCGTCTTGTATCTTGATCTCAGGTGCCCATCTCATCAGGCAAACAAAGGATTGTACAGGTGGAACGATGCGTTTGTTACTAAACCAACAAAGATAGGGATATTTCATACATGCATTTAGAAATACAGTGCAGTAATTGCTTACCATAGTCTATTAGAACTGTTAGAAGATGTATGATTTTACAGGAGAAAATGTAATTCCACTGGCTTTATTTCAACCATAAATTGCTCTTGCTGAGATTTATCTCCAGAGAAAAATAAGAACCATTCTGGCTCTAGCTATAAACCTGGAACATTATGGTAGTCAAGACTGGGTGAAACTGTGTTCCCGGCTATACTGCACTCAACCAAAATGCTACTTAAAAATCCTATTTGAAAAAGAAAGGAAAAACCAATAATAATAAAGAAACCCAATTAGAAAAAAGCCAAAACCCCCAAACCCCTCAGCTCAGTTTAGTTTTGAGGACCGTATATGCAAGTGATGAGAAATAGGATCTTCTCCAACCACACTGTTCTAAAAAATTGGGAGGTTCCTGGAAATGTGTGCTGACACAAGGCGCTGCGGCACTAACCTTTTGTTTCAGTCTCGGCTTGCCTTCGCTCCCCTCTTACGAGTAGGAATCTCATTTTTATCTTCATGGTTGCTCTCAAAGTCCAAGCTACGTGAAGACCACCTTGCTTTCAGAGTAAGCTACGTGTGGAGCCATGGACATCGCAACGCCGTCGTCTCCGTCGTCAGCTGTGTGCGGCGGTGAAATGGGTGGTGAGGGATATTTCCTAACCGCGTCTTCGGCCGAGTGATGTTATTTTCTCCTGTAACGTACCAAATTAAATGAATTTTCTTCGTTAGCAGGCCAGCTCCCAAACCCTTCGTGAAGGTCATGTAGCTACTTGTAACTTATCTTCAATGGGAAGAGATGGGTTATTTGTAGGAGAGGCTTATTCCCCATAATTGTAATGATATAGAATAACGCAATAATTCTATATATAATTATACAATAATTATATACATATATAAATTAAAGCTGCAGTATGATTATATTACAGCTAGGCTGGCAGTTAATTGTAGATAGTTGCTACATAAAAAGAAGTGCAAAATGTCGTGTGGAATAAGATTTCTGCATGCTTCAGTAAATAAAACTAATTTTTATACTATTTACTGCTCTCAGAACATACGGAGGATTGATCACGGATAATTTTTTTGATTCTGGATAATTTTTTCGGGAAATCCGGGGTCAGATATCTCACCAAACTATCCTCACTGACAGAAACGTTGCTTCTGATTTATCTTGGGGAACCGATGGCTCCATAAAGTGGGAAAGCAAAGACTTGAATCTTTCTTGCCTGGTGTTTTTTTGGCTGTTGGTGCTTATTCATTGAGGAACCCCTTGAAATACGTCACCCTAAGTGTGCGCTTATGCTGCTGTTTCATTGCTACACGATTAAATATTATTTCTGAGTTGAAGTGGCTTTCCTGCACCGACAGCCAGGGCACTGCAACCCCTGAAATCCTGGGTCAATCACCTGCATCTCTTGGCTCTTCTCTCATCCAGCCATCGCTGGAGTTCGTGCGGTTTTCCCCGTGACCCTGCCGTGGACCGTAGCATCTCTGCTCTTCACTGCGGCTTTCTGGCCCTTGGCTTTGAGGTGGCAGCTCGGTAGCGTTGTGTCCTTAGGTGGCCAGCTGGGCTGGGGACCCCCAAATTCAGGCTCCAATGTACATGCCAGGGTACGGCCTTTTCTGGGAAAGGGATGGAGCTGGTGATGATTGCTGGATGGGTGCCGTAGCTCCCTAAAAATCACATGGGTATTTTGAATGGTTACGCTGTGGGCAGGTAACTTCTCACACCGAAATGGGAGGATCGTTTGAAGAGCATCCTAGAACATGGGAGGAAAGGAAGGTTTTTTTCTGAATCAGTGTATGTCAGAGATAAGACAAGAGTTACGCTTTTTTAGCTCAAAAGTTTTTCAGCAGCTTTTGCAATTGGATCTAGGAGCTGATTTTTTTTTTCCCCCCATCATCAACTGGCTGTGTTTACTGCGAGGTTCACTGCAAAGCTTTCTGCTAAAGGACCGTTAACACCAGTCTCAGCACTGTCACTCCGAGTGGTCGCCGTACGCAGGTCCTGAGGCTTTACAGAAAATGAGCGATGTGGGCACGCTCCAGGAACCCGCAGAAAAAGGGCTGGTGATGTGGCTAAAACTCTCCATCAACCCTGCCCTGGGGGTTTTGTTTTAAAGTTTTATGACATCGATAGAAACAAAAAGCTCCTGTGAGGACCTGCGCAGGGCTGGGTGCTGCAGTGCAGAGGGGCAGGGAGGGGTGGGTGCTGTGGGCTGCGGCACCACGTTCACCCACTGGTCCCTCCATCAGAGCACGGAGCAGCGGTGCTTCTCCTGCCCAGCACCCCGCGACCTCAGGATGCCAGTGAGATCCTCCTTTGTCTCCTTGTCTTCTCTGCCCCCCCCCAGCCCTGAAAACACCCGGGTGAGTAATCGCCTGGTGATAGTGGTGCCTGTGGTTTCGTGTGTGGGGAGGGAGCGCTGACCTCTGCTGAGCACAGCACTGCCAGGCTGCCGACGCTCTTGGCAGTCCCTCTTTCACTCTCATTTTCTGTTTTCACCCACTGCAGCGTTTCTCATCTCCGGGTGCTTTTTTTTTTCCTGCTCTTTCATTCATCCCTTTTATCTCCTGTCCGTGGGTGCAAACGCTCTGGCGGGTTCAGATGCTGCAGCGCTGACCTGATGGGCAGGCGGGAGGACAGCTGTGACGGAAGGAATGGGTGACTGTAATTTTGATCTCTTCTTGCGGGTTTTGTATTCGCCGTTTCACCTGGCAGTGGTGGTGCACCCAGGAAAAAACCAGGAGCGTTGATACTGGTTGGCCGGGAGATGCACCAGTGCGATGTTCTTTGCATTTCATTGATGCACCACGATCGTCTGTATCACATCAGCGATGGATTCATCCCTTCATTCCATCCTGAAGAAGCAGGATGGAGAGAGTCTGCGCTCTCGGTGCTGAGCTGGCTGATGATTCAATACCCGAGAGTACTTACTGAGATGCACAGGTCAGAGTCTCGAGTGCTTGGGGATACCCAGAGAGCTTCTGCCGTGACTCACGGTTAGAGCGTTCCCCGATGAGAGAGGGAACCAAGCTCCAGTCCCAAGAACGTGTCTTTGGTAGGAGTTATTTGAGCACCCGTGTCCCCGGGGAACGCTCTGCCCAGGATTTCACGCCGGGATGAAGGATGCTGCGACGTGCCGTACGGGTGGGAGGGAGCGCGTCGCCGGCTCCCCACACCGCTCCTCCTCTGGGTTGAGCGCTCCCCTGTCAGATAGTTTCTATACAGGGACGTGTTTCGTTATTTTTTCATAACTTGGGAGAACGTAAGAAAAAAAAAAAAAGCAGTCTCAGTGAAATGAAGCCTAGGCTGAGAGGAGACTATAGCCCCCAGGGCTTTGTGGGAAAGGTGGGAAAGGAAACAGTCGTTTCCGCTCAGGAAATTAGTGGAAGAAACCAGCAGCTCTCTGCGGGTGAAACCCAGCGCTTCGGGCATCGCAGGGCGGTGCTTTGTCCGCCAGGCGCCGGCAGGATGTGCGGGAGGGACGGGCAGGGACATCCTGCACCCTGCAGCGGTCACTAGGAGGGACCGGAGCAGCCGACGTGCGGGAGTGATTGTTACACCTGTGAGTAAAGTGTGAGTAAACACAG
This sequence comes from Aramus guarauna, assembly GCA_013400195.1. Taxonomy (NCBI): domain Eukaryota; kingdom Metazoa; phylum Chordata; class Aves; order Gruiformes; family Aramidae; genus Aramus; species Aramus guarauna. The sequence goes on from VXBL01003291.1 coordinate 1,381,201, forward strand.
GTTACAGGTGTGAACAAGTGCCATTTGACTTCCAACTTTCAGTGCCACAAAGACGTTGACTACGTATGGTCCTCATTAGGCCAAAGATTATTCCTATTTTAGCTGTACCCAGAGATTAATTCCCAGCAGGTCGGACAAGGGCAGACCTGGAGAACGGAGGGGTTTTGTCCAGTTACCTGGGGAAGAGCACCCAGCCCATGTATGCTTATGGGTTCTCAGGATGAATGGTGCTCTGCGTGAGCAGTAATTCCCGAAGAAACAAGTCATTGGGGAAGCACACGGACTAACTTACTTGCTCGGTTTGCTGAACGCGTGGGGAAGGCGACCACCTTGCCTTCGGCTTTTAAAGTCATCCCGAGTGAGAGCATTAAAGGTATTTGCAGCAGCAGCTCTGATTCCAAAGCACAGATTGCCTCGCCCTCAGAACTGAAAGGGATTGCAAAAGTCCATGAATCGGGGGTTCAGGGGCGCTGGGAGGAGCCGACTGCTGTCTGTGCTCGTGGTGGAGCCAGGAGAAAAATCACCTTCCTGACTTACAGCGGCATGGCACAGCACCATCACAGCTTGTTTCAACTCAAGTTCTTGGAACAAATATTTTCCTTTCGTGTTCCAGATTGTTCTGAATGAGAATCATTACAAATCCATATCAGCTCGGGTTTTTTTTTTTTTTATTCCTCTGTGTGGTGTCACTTCTCCCGGGAGAGGTCACAACGCTGCTCTCCATCCTGCGGGCCAGCCCGGAGAAGGCAAAGCCGGGGCTGGGGCTTGGCTTTGCCCGGAGAATCCCATCTGTGCCAGGATGACTGAAGCCCATCAGGGCCTGAGCGCTGGTTTTCTTCAGCTGGCATCCACTAAACATGAACGAGGGGCTCCGCGGCGGGTTAACGACTCGGTTCACATCTGGCTGTGCGCTTCAGCATCGGCAACAGAAAGCTGACAGTGCAGCACCTGCCTCCGCACGCTCGGACCCTCTGGCACCGTACGTGCTGGGTGCGGGGCTGGGCCGTGGCTATGGCTCTGCTGACCGCGAGGGGGTCAACGGGCTGAAAATACGGGTCACACGACAGAGATTTAAGATATTTAATCGTGAAATTATTTTAAACGTTGATGTCACAAATTTTGTTTTAATTTTAAAATAAAATATAGAAATTGCGGGATTTGGGTTGATTACGGCATGAAAGAAACATCACATTGAAACTGTTTGAAGCCGTATCATTATATGTAAGTTATTGCCAGTTCTTTTCCCGCAGCCCGTGGGATCGCTCAGAGGAGCAGACTCCCCATCGGGTCCCGGGAACCTGCGCGCGTTGGCCCCCTCCTGCCCGCGAGCGTGGAGAGCTGCGCTTCGCCCCCGTGCAGAGGGAACAAAAAAAAAGCACACGCGTGTGATACGGCCCTTGTGTCGTGCTCGGAGCCCGTTGTCACGGGGCGGGAGGGGGCAGGAACCGGCTGTGGGTGGCGGTGGGGATGGGGAGGGGGTGGCTGGCACCCCGACACCCCGACGCGTGTGGCCAACAGCCCCTCGCGAGGATCTGCCGCTTCAGCGCAAGTTGGGGAGCAGCTGCTGCCCCGGGAGGTTTCCCCGGCTGTGTTTGGCTTCGTTCGTCACGGCCCCGTTAACGAGGGTGCTGAGGCAGGGCGGCACACAGCGCCTTCTCCTCCAACGCCCGGGAGCAGCAGCGGTACCCAAACCCGGGAGGAGCAGCCCTCTGAAGTTACAAAGAGCAATTTGGCAAGCCGTGAGCTCTGCTCTGACACGTTGGGGTTAATTTTTTTCCTTAGGCGTGTAACGATTCCTCCCTGGAGGTCATTTCGTGGGAGTTCTTTGAACCTCTGTTATCTCTCGCCATCGCCTGTGCACAGCTGGCTAGGCAATCCATGCCACCAAGCACGGGCAGGCAGCAAAGACTTTACGGCTGGACCGAAGAAGCTGCAGGTCACGTATTTGTGGAGCCGTAAGGACTTCAGGGTGACAACAGGGCTCAGTCACCCACCCAAAACCGGGCTCGCCGCTCGCTCCGTGCCGGCTGACATCTGGGTCTTCCTCTGCTGGAAGAGGAACCTGCTGCTCGTAAAGAAACTTGCTGAGCACGTAAGTGTGGGACAGCCCTGTGTCCTACGGCCGGGCGGCCCTGGAGCTGGGCTGGGACGTGGCCCTGGAGACATCCTGCAGAGGAGAGGTGCTGTGCTGGGGACAGGGTCCCAGCGGGGGTCTGGGGTGTACGGTACGGCAGCTCCCGCGGGGAAATGGGCTTGGACAGGGAGGAGCGGTGGTGAGCGGGTGCTGCCAGGCTGGGCGAGGAGCAGCAGAAGAGCTGGTATGGTCACGGCGGGTATTTTCCTCCCAGGCCAAGGCGGCATCGACCGCTCTGCGTGTCCCAGCACCAGGGCAGCCCCTGCTCAGCACCGAGCTGCTTACTGCTAGCATGGAGGAGACACGGTATGGAGAGGAGAGAATGTATGGCGGTGCTGTAAATGAGTCTTCAGCTGTCCCCAGGTATCCGCTCATGGTTTTGATTAAAAAAAAAAATAAAAAATTGCAATATTGGATTTTACACAGAGTACAGAAGATGAAATGGGCTCACTTGAGAGCACGTGCGTTGGGCACTGTGAACTGCAACGAAGGCAGTCGTGTTTCCCCAAGCTGGAGCTGGGTGTTCGCTACCAGAAGCACATTCAAAGCTGGGGAAGAAGAAACCCCGCGCCTGGCGTGCGGCGGGGGCCTTGGCACTGCCAGGCGCTGTCCTTCCCTGGGCAAAGCACCCAGAGCCCACAGGCTTCGTCTTGCTCATGGCTGCATCTGGCTCCGGCCCGGCAGGAGACCCGAACAAGCGGGCTGTGCTGAGGTGCAGGCTGCCCGCATGCTGTTGGGCTCAAAGGCACCCCAAATGGGATTGCACGACCGCTGGGCACGTCTTCCAACCCCAAGTGTGGAGGTCTGAGCACCTGCTGCAGGCTCGGGACCTGTGCACGGACACGGTCTAGTGTCCCTTTTCTCCCCAGACCGCACGTTCCAAGGCAGCGGGAAGGTGCAGGATGGCTGGTCCGACGCAGTGCCGTGGATCTCTTTCCCCCTAAAAAATATCTCCGGGTGGTTTTGGAGCCGCAGAGCTCTGCAGAGCCCCTCGCCAGCTCCAACTCCTTCTTTCGGGGTCAGTCCCCTGCAATCGTGGGCGCCGACCGCTCCAGCAAAACCACCTGAGTGTCCGACGGGAGTTTTCCGAACTAGTGCCTGCCCGGGGGTGTCAGTCCTCCCTCCAGGGTAGGTTGAGACCAACACCTGGGAAAATTCCTCCTCCCACAGCTCTGCCGGCAGTTTCAGTGACGGGCAGAGGAGGAGCGCTGAGCCAGCTGCCTGGAAACGGCTGCTGCCCGCAGGCTGTCAGCACAAGAGATCCACACGAAACCCTGCAATTCCCTTTTTTCATACAGCCGTAGCTATTTCACTTTTCTTCTGAAGGCATGTTTCTTCCCCAAACGTGTTGTCATTGGCAAGCCGAGGGGTAGGTGGGTACCGCGGTGATCAGCGCCATGGCCGGGCTCTGCGGCCAGTCTCTCATGGCGCTGGCTCCGTCGGCAATGGACCCAGCATCCCGGCTTGGCGACAAACACTAAAAGTTACGGGCGAGAAGAGGCTGTGATGGCTCAGAGCCCTTCGCACCACCGAGAACTGGGGGCACTTATTTTGTATCGCTCCCTCCCCTCCCACACAGTCAAGAGACTTGTAAAATTTATAATAATATTTTGGCACTAAGAAGGAACCGATGGCTGATAGGAGTGAGGAGGAAAGGTCTAACCCTACCGAGCGAAGCTGCTGTAGCACAAGACTTGGCCCTTTGCTGGTGAAGCACCCGGTGACTTTGCTGCCCGGCGTGCAGGGTGTCCCCAGTCACCTCTGGGGCAGCGGGAGGAGGACGAAGGGTCCCGCACACATGGGTTTCGCTTTGCTTTACAATAAGAAGGAAGAGAAACTCCCCGGGAGCAGGCGTAGGTTTCTGCAGGGAAGCGAGCAGGGACTGTAACCCCCCCCCGACGGCTTTTCCTTGGGGATGCCCTCTGTAAAGCTGAGCCTCCCTCAGGGCTGCACAAGGATGGATTTGCTTTAAAGAGGTAAAAAAAAAAACCCAAAAAACAGCTGCTTTGTGCTAAATGCCTTCCCTGGCAGCGATGCAAAGCAACAGGGACCGTCCTTGAGCTGGGAGCAGGGACCTCGCAGGCAGCCCCCCCCCCCCCCC
>VXBL01003291.1:1385473-1409799 GCA_013400195.1 Aramus guarauna
CTTCTCATCTGAATCTGCACATGACTTGATTCTCCAAAGTTTGTTAGTGCTTCTCCTTCGAAGGATGAAGGAAGAAAAGGAGAAGGCTGTGTGTATGCTCCTCCGTGGTTTGCCGTGCTCACGGGCCATGGTGGTACCAGCGCTGTTCCTCCATGGTGGGGAGTTGCTGGGTGGGTTCACAAAAAAAAAACAACACAAAAGGGGAACCCAAGCCGCAAGGTTTGTTTGAGAGGAAGTATCTGGCTCATGAAGCACGTCTCTGCTCCCAAGGACTGCTTTAACGTCAGTGGGATGTTAGCTCAGGCACCAGAAGGATTTTTTTTCTTTTTTTTTTCCCAATGCAACATGTCATACTTTTCAAGCACAGATGAGTTTAGGACCAAGAGGCAGAGGTAAAAAATTATGAAACATTACGTTGTGAGCCCAGCTGGAGGCAGGCAGGGAATAGTAAGCAGAATTTCCCCCGGATGGCCAAGAGTGGCTGAGGAAAGGGGTGTCAGCGAGGAGTGTGATGGGAGCAGGTCCGTTCCTGCCCAGCTATTCAGGCAGCATGCAAAAAAACCCCAAACCCTACAAAAATAATGTACCAACAGCTAACAACCAAGCTCCAAAACCGTTTCCAAGCTGCGCAAAGCTCCGTGCCTGTCCCTCGCTCCACTGAGCAGTGCCGGGGCTCCGTGGGACAAGGACCTGCCGTGGGTGATGTGCGGGCGGCGATGCTGGCAGCACCCCGTGGTTTCGGCACCCCTGCCCTGACCCCAGTGCTGTGCCGTGCCTGTGGAGCAGGTTGGGTGCGACGGGGCCCTGCAAGCCCCAGGGCCGTGCCAGGCAGGGAGAAGCGGGGAGGGGGGTCACACAGATTTCACGCACGTTGTTGTCCCATGCTCCCTCGGCCCCCGCTGGGGAGGCCAGCCGGAGTGGATAACACAGATTTGCAGCCGTTTATCCCACCCCTACATCCTTCCTTCAGTCCTGTCCCCCCCCCGCTATGAATTACTAACGTGTTTGCTGGGGGCCCACGGATCTCTGGAGGGAGCATCACTGCCGGCAGGAGCTCACATTGGTGGACATTTGCCTGCCCCAGCCCGTCCAGCATATCCCTGGGCTTTCCTTTGGCTTTTTAGTCATTTGAATGTTTTCTCCAAATGAACATTTTTTTTTTTCTTTTCTTTTTTCCCCCCAGAAATAGGGATGAGGGGGCACTGGGCATGGCGACTGCTTCAGGCACCCCCTGGTTAGATGCTGAATCCTGGTCCCTGGGGAGGAGCCGCGGCCGCTGTCATAACAGAAGCTGCTTATTACTGTCCCTGCTGAGCTCACCCCCTGAAAGCAACCTTCTGACCAAGAGCCTTTCGAGTCTCCGCTGGGGAATTTGGCTCCAGGGTTACAGTACTGATATCGGGAGTCCCAAGTGGAACCGCGTAAATGCCCCATTCATGGAAGAAAAATGTAATAATAATTAAAAAAAAAAAAATCAAGAAAAAAAAAGCAAGGAAAAAAAAAAAAAGCAAGGCAGAACAAACCCCCCAGATTCTCCCCAAGGATGGGGCTCCCAAAAGTCCCACCCTGAGTGAGCAGCTATTCCCTATGGATACACAGAATTAACTACAGCCACGTGTGGCTGGTGCAGAGGACAGCAGGCTGGGCAATGCGAGGAGCTCGCAGGACCCCCATTCCCATCGCCCCGTGCAGATGCAGGGCGGGAAGGTGTTTTTGCTGACTGCATCAGGTATTTTTGGGAACTTCTAGTCTCAGGAGGTACTTTTCCCGTTGCGCAGAGTGAGCTGCGGGCAGCCTGCAGAAGGAAAACGCTGCAAAGTTTGGCATCGCGTAAGAGCCGGTTTACGTTTGCTGGCAGGGAGAAAGGGAGGAGGAACCGAAAACCCACCCAGGAGGATACAGGAGACTCAAAAAGTGGGACTGATGCCCCGAAGGGAATAGATGACCAAATAAATACTGCTTGTGACAGGGCGGCAGCAACAGCTCAGAAACCACTCAACACTTTTCTCTTTTAAAAACGTCATTTAATCCATTAATTCCATAGCATTGCCATCATACACACCAGCACGACACCTCGGTACACGGGACACAGAGCCAAGGAGATGCAGTTACCCAGAAACACGCTTTTTCTTAAAAGAACCCAACCCCCTAAGGACGTAAGGGGGAAAACCAGCGGTAGGTGACCGGAATAACTAATTCTCTTCAGCAAGTTAAAGGCACTTAGCAAGGGACCGAAACTCCAGCCTGGCCAGGCTGCCTCACCCCGGTGCCCGAAATGCTGGATGGACCCTGGCGGGGACGATGCCGGGGGCGATGCTGCGGGTGATGCCGGGGGCAGCTGCGGAGGGCACGGGGTGCATCTGGGAGCACCCGGGGGCTTTCTTGCCTGTTTGTGGTTTTTTTGTTTTTTTTTTTAGCTGATAGCACAATTTTGGATTTGAGGCCTTTGCTGTTCATGCTTTAAATCCGGTGGCAGGTGCCTCCTCGGTGATACCCGAAAAAGCTGCCTCTGCCAGAGGCACCAGCTCTGCGGGGACGGTGTTGGCCTCAGAGCACTGCAAACAGCATTTTACAGAGCAGAAATATAAACCCCAGCACGTCTCCCCCCGTGCAGGCAACGGCATCAAGCCAACCAAGCGCTATGGAGAAAATAAAACACCCCCAATATATATATTTTTTTTTTCCCTGCATAGATTCAAAAAAAAAGCAAAATAAGAGGAACTGACATTGTCCCTGGTCTGCAGGTGAGGGCTTTCCAGCCTCACCCATCCCAGCATCTTTCGGCAAAAGTCCCCGCTCAGGGACACTGCCCGGCAGGGCCGCGGGACGTGGCCCCCCACGGGGGCTGTGGGACAGGGATTGTCCAATGGAAACCCCGAGGAGCAGCTCCTGGGACCAGGAAACACAACCCTAAGTTAAACCAGCAACCCCCTGCCCCAGCCCCACCAAACCCCGCCGAGGGCTGATGCTTCCATAACCTGCGCTTTCTGCAAAAAGAGGGGGGGGGCGGGGGAAATAGTCATTTTATAAAATACATTCTTGGCGGGAGATGAAATTTTAATGCAGCTCATGCTTTTCTGAAAACATCCTGAATAAGTCATTAGCCAGACCCTTCACTAAGATGAATTTGCCCCCGAGGACAAAAGCATGAAAATGTAAAAAGCTGGTGTGCGCGACCTGCGTGTCCGCTGCTGGCTACGGCCGGGCAGCCTTAGGAAGGGGCTGGCCGAGGTGTTTCAGCATTAAATCCCGTCCCTGAGGGATGGAGACAGACCTGTTCGCCTCCCAGCACGCGCAGGGGAGGACACAACCAGCGCCCAGCCCAGGGACACGGGTAGTACCAGGGAGCCCAGCCCCAAGGCAGAGAGGTGAGTAATTACCATATATAATACATTTCATATGCTGCTTAGATTTTTAACATAGAATTTTTTTTTATTTCTGACATCGGTGAGTCATTTAAATATTTAGCCCAGACAATAAAATATAAAAAAAAATAATAAAAAAACCAAAACCCAAAAACATCTACGGTATGTGCCTGCTGATTCTAACAATAGTCACAATATTAGGGCCCGGTGAATGTTATTATATAAGAATCTCTTAAGTCCATGTCATACATACATTATGAACTTACAAATAAATAACTACAAAAATCCTGTCTTGTCTCCATAATTTCATGTGATCAAAAAAAAAAAAAAAGAAAAAAAAAGAAAAAAGGCTCTTTCTGGTGATGACAAATTAGGAATTGCACATTTAGTTCGAGGAATACATTACTGGTGCATCACCAAAGTCAACCACTAGGCAACAAAAGACGTATCATATGAAACAATTTTTTTAATTTTTATTTTACATATTTATACATAAAACTTTCAAGGTAACTCTCTGAATCCAACCGAATGTTAATAGCACATCTAAAAATGAACGTCAGGTAGTCAACATTCACAAAATGTTGAAAACTGATTAAAATATACGTATTACTGAAAGCTACAACTTCACTACGAGGCAGGCATGTATTTTTTTTGACTTGTATAGCACCGTCAAGTACAGTTTCTTTATTTTAAAACTACAGTGAAGAATAAAAAAGTAGTCAATGGTAAAATATCATCCAACTGAAAATCTCTAAACAAACAAAAATAAAGTTAAACTACCCTCTCTTCTCACCCATGATTTATAATGTTATAAGTACTGTACATTTTCTGTAATAATATTATTAAAATGCCTGATATTTAGTGGCACGAGTAAAAAAATTAAAATAAATTAAGAAGCAGAGGCCAACCACCGGACATGAAGCTTCAGACATGGTCAATGACTAACACTGGTTTTCTTGTGCGCCACCGTGGACATCAGCGCTTGGACACACACAGAAGCAAAATGAAGTCTCGCTCGAGCTCTGCTCCCGGGGCTCCAGGGTTCATTTTGCCGGCATCTTCTCTGCCATGTGCTTCTGCTGACTTTCGGCATGTCTGGGGGATGGGGGAAGGAAAGAAGCCGCGTTATTCGCCGCGCCGAGGGGAGGAGGAAACCCAAACCGCACGCAGGGCTGTGCTCCAAGGGAGCATCCGCCCTACGCTGGCGATGAACCAAAAATAACGTTTCCCCGAGGAAAAAAAAAAAAAACCAACCCAAAAAACCCAAGTGCTGAACAAGGGATGTCTGGTGTCTGCCCGGGCTCCTTCCCGGCGAGGGGAGAGGAAACCCTTCTCCGGAGCGGTTCTGGGTCACTGGGATCGCTTCCTCCCCGCCTGCAGGGATGGCCGGAGCGTTCGGCCCGAACAATGCCGAGGCGTGGAGAGCCGGTGCCTCCCGCCACGCACCAAAGCCCCCACCGTCCCGACCAGCTTTCCAAATAAATGTCATTTACCGCACGGCCGTTACTTGCACGGAGGAAGCAAAGCGTTTCCCGCAGCGCAGGATGACAAACAGATCGATGCGAGGCGGCGTTGGCGTTTGGCTGCTGACCCACGTCCGTCCCCCTCCCAAACCTTCCCCCTTCCATCACTCGCTCCTGGTCAAGGGAAGCAGTGACGGCGTCTCGCAAGACGCAGAAGTCACAGCCCTGCCACCGGCCCCTGGGCAGCACAAGAACTGCTCCCCAAATCCCTCGTGGCCACCCCAGCCGGCGGAAACTTTTTCCAGGCAAATCTCAACCAGCTGCTCTGCAGCACCACCACGTCTTAAAATAGAAACAAATTTAGGCTGTGTTTTTTGCAAGCTTAATGTTTCAGTTCTGAAAGTGCAGTCCTCCTGCACTGACAATAACCAGGATCAACTTTTTCAGCTTTTTTCTTCTTCCCCCCAAAAGCTTTCAATACTTCTTAATGTTTCTGCAGCGCATCACGAGTTATCTCCAAGCAAAATGCCTCTTTAAACCTTGCCGCCTGGGAGGTGAAGTCCTTTAGCAAACAATACCTATATTCTGCAAGGCTTTCTGTTTCATCGGTTATTGAATATTAATATTTAAGAGGATTCAGAAATTCTCCTGTCAGTCAAGTCCTCCTGACGGCGCAGGCGGCTTGGCTCTCGCTAAAAGAAAACCCCTACATGCTGCTGATGGCGAGCTGGGACCTGCAAGAAGAGAGAAATACCCCAAGGGGCTTCCTTCACCTGGTCAGGTCCTCGATGTCCACCAGCATTGCGTCCTGCTCCGTGTGCAGCTCGTCCCGAATGAGCAGCAGCTGTACCAGCTCCTCGTTCAAGCCTGGTGCAGGGGAGAAAGAGGGTGAGTGCGTGATGTCCCGGGGAACCCCAGTTTGGGACCCATCCATCCTCTTTCCCCACCACGTCACGCATAAGCTGGTGTGGAGGACCAGGAGGGACCTCCCCGGAGGATGCACGTCTTCTAGGACAAACCTTACCAACCCCCTTGTCGCTGCATGCGAGAAGTTTCTCCCTTGAAACAGCTCAATGCAGCAGCAGCAAAAATAAAGATGAATTTCTCAGTGCTTGGAGTCCCGCTGGCTCAGCTTTCGCTCCCTCCTGGGCACTAAGAGCAAGAAACGGGGTGCAGAAAGCGGCTGAGCCGCTCGCCCGGGCAGCCTCGGGTTGAGGGGTGTAATTCCCTGCCGCAACGCACAGCACGCTGCACACCCACCCCGGTTTGGGGTTACTGGCCACGCCGGCCCCTCTGCTCCAAGGGGATACTCCTGACCTTGGATTCTTGCTCGGGGCTGTGTCAAAGAGCGGGGAAGGAGAAGAAGGAACCGAGAAGGACCATGCGAGCCACCGACCTGCTCCCCCGAAGGCTGCACCCCCCGTCCCACCGCCAGAGCTGGCCCGTTAAATACAGCCACGCTGGTTCAACGCCCGCTCGGCTTGGGAAGCAGGCTCGGCGCTAACGACATTAACACTTACGCTTGGGTGCTTGCTAAAGTGAGGCTAATTAATGCACCTTTATTTATTTTTTTTTTTTAATTATTTTTTTGGGGCCTTTGCAGCACAAAATAACAAACCGCAACTCAACGGCGCAGCTCTGCACCCTCCGCAGGGCTGCTCCCAGACGGATGTCACTTAACCAACGCGAGCAGGGAAGGAGCAGCACAGCAGCTCCCAACCAACCTTTATTTTTTTTTTGGCCTACAGCCACCAGAGAGGTCTACTCCCAAAGTTGTTAATTAATTAATTAATTGGAGGACGGGGCAAAAAAATCCCCTGGATCTTTTGGGGAGAGCAAAGACAGATGAGGCGGCGGGGCACTGTCCCTGCAGGCAAACGCGAGGACCCGTGAAAGGTCCTGAAGCACTCAAGAGTGGATTTACCCCGGGATGTTTGTTAAACTGGAGGGTTTCTCCACGTATGGACAGTTTTGACGCCATGACGTAGCGTCACATGAAGATGCAGCCATAAAGTCATGAATGGCAGGTGCTTCCAGGACAGGCAGATTTCCCAAGACTATTTTTACCTGACCAAATTTTGAGTTACAAGTAGGGTGTTAGGTGCTGGCACAATGCTACAACCCCCCCTCTCTTACGGAGCCACGCGAGCGCTTTAGGAGAAACTGAAAAAAGGAAAGAAAAAGGTTGAAGCAGTGAAATCTGGAGAGAATTCCATCTCCAGGTTCTGTGGTATGCCTCTTCCATAGAGTCGTGTTGTTATACAGTTATCGTCATTTCTAAGTGCATCCTGGAGAACTGCTCTGAATTAAACGGGACACACCAAAGAATAATTAAACAAGTATCACTTACTTTCTATCTGTGAGTGGAGATCATTGACTATCACCTGTAGCTGCCCGATAGTCATGTCTCTTAGATCAGTGGGTTTTAAACTTCTCTTCATCAGGCATTCACTTATATGAGGCATATGTGGCAGCTGAAAAGAAATTTTTGAGTTTTTACCGTTTTCTTCAAACTATTTGTATTTCTGAACAGCGGCAGTTTATATTGCTGACACCCCCCTCTCACAAGCACGCATCAACGACTCCACCGGGACCACCAAATCGAGCCGAAACACCTACACAACGTTTGACCCAAGTATTCAAATCTACCAGCACCAGCAATACGGGGACGTAAAGGGAGGCGAGGGCTATGGCGAGCAGCATCGTACCAAGGCAGGAGTGCTCCAGGACGGGATGGGACGAGCAGACTGCAATTTAGAGGATGAGTAGCATCACGCCAACCGCAGGCACTAACAACCTTCATGCTTCATCATCTCATTCCCTGCACCCATCCTGCTCACGTAACGCCCCGATAAGATGACCCGTGCCAACCTTCCAGCTCCTGACAGCTGGTCCCTATCTCCACTGCTCCTCTGCGTGTCTACAAGCACCACGAGCGTGTCTCCACACGCAAACGCAAACAGCAAAAGGGCTGTTGTTACCCCCACGCACCGTCCCACAGACCCCACTTACAAGATCCGCTACCGGCGATTTCTTCCTGTTCTGCTTTTCCACCTCGACCTGCATTTTGGCCATGGGCTTCGCCATAGCCAAGGCCATTTTGGCTTCAGCTTGGAGTTTCTTTTGCCTGGTGAGGAAATCCATGTCGTCAAGGGACTCCGACTCTTCCTCCGTCGTGTCTCTGTCGGAGTAGGACGAGCTCTGCTTGCTCTAGGGAAGCAGACACGCAGCCGTTACGGTCCCGTCGCCCCAAATGTGCCACAGCAAAGTTTGCTGTTGCTTTAACATATTTTTGTGCCCTCACAAATGGTATAATTTCGACAGAAATGGTGAAGACCACAGGTTTTTTTTTTTTTATTTTATTTTAATCCACAGGATTATCTTTAAAAATCACAGTAATTCCCAGATAGGGCCCCTTGACTATTCATAGCGACTTGAGCACTTTAAACGGGAAGAGGAGCCAACCAGATCAGTAAGAGTTGAAGGGACAGACGGGTTAAGCTGGAGGAAAACGTCTGGGGCCACGGTGTTATATTCACAAAGGAAAAGAGAGGAAAGCTGGTGGAAGCTGATACTACTTCGTATCCATTACTGCCCTGATAATTATCAGAACCAAAAAGAAAGGGAGGAAGGAAGGAGGAAGGAACACCTTCACACGAAGGCATCTGCTCTACAGCGGCTCAGCACTAGCCAGAGGCAACGTGCCATCTGCCCCTCAGCATCTCGCATCTCTTTTTTTGTGATGCCTGAAGATGCTGCTCTGGGGTTTAGTGTTGCTCTTTCCATAGGATCAGCTCTTTATCAGCTCCCATTGTGCCCTACGGTTTCCCTGCTCCGGAGCCTCTGTGGGATGGGTTCTCAGACCTACCATGGGTGACAACGGTGTGTCCAGGCTGGTTTCTGTCTTGCTGTCGTCGGCATCGCTGTCCTTGTCGCTACCGCTGTCGTTCACGAAGCAAATCTGCAGGTTCATCCCACTTTGTAATCTGCGGGGGGAAAGGCAGAGGTGACCCTGTGGCCCCCTCGTGCCGGCACGGCCACCGGCAACCCGTGGCTATCCCTGCCGTGCCGATGGGGTGTGCCAGCAAGATGCTGGAGCACCGTCAGCAGCGAGTCACTTGCATTTTGAAAGGATGCTGTTGTCCTCATCTTGTGTTGGCCGCAGGAAAATATAAACATTTTCACTTTTTTCCCAAGAAGATGGTCATCCCCCACCCAAAAGCTGAGCCAGGACCACCAGCCCGTGGCAGCAGCGCACCGGCAAGCTCCCGTCGCTGCCCAGTGCTGCCATTTCTGAGCGGCAGTTTGACGTGGGACTGGAAACTCGGCGGCTGGGTGATGGTAATGCTTCTACCACCATCTATTGATGAACTTCAGAATTGCCGAGATGCTGCAGGGCTTTTGTCATCACGGGTTACATATTAGGTATTAGAATCATAATATAATTATTATTATTATATAACATAATGTGTTAATGATTGAAACTCTTCATTCAGAAGGGTAATAAGCCTGTTTGTGGCCAAGAGGCACTACTGTACCGTGAGAGATGGTGACTGTGTTTTCTGGACCCTCCACACCTGATTTGGACAGGTTCAGAACTCCCAAATTCACCTCCCCAGGAATAATTTTCTCCGGACGCATTGTATCAGGGCAGGGGAATCCCAGCACAAGCTGAGAGAGAGAAAAGCACTTCTACAGCTGAGAGCATCCCAGTTTTGGCTGAAATAACAGCTATGCCCCAAAGCCGCTACAGAGCACGTCATCAGGCAGGTAACGCACGTTTCACCGGTGCTGGCTGATGGCCCCAGAACATCGCACACCAAGCTCCAGGTGGACATCACGGCTCCCTCTGCTCAGGCCAGCCTCCAAAAGCAAACAAGGGAATGGGGTTTTTTTGGACAAAAGGGTGTCTGTGAAAGCCACCACTGATGGTCACATTGCAGAGCAGCTCTGCAGCCACCAGCCAAGCCCACGTGCCCCAGGCCCTCCAGGACAATTTGCCCACCTGACTCTAGGGTCAGGCCCATTTGCCTCCTACAAAACCTGCTCAGTCTTTGCTCATCTTCCAAATTAATTAAAAATTAACCTCAGAAACTAGAGATTTCTGGGGTCAACTCTATCAGCCTTCTCAGCGCATCATACTCTGTTCACTGCCTGCTGAAGATGGGGCAAGCCCCCCCCGACATGTTCTGCTGCCTGTTACTCCTCATTCCCAACAAGGAGACTTATATTAATACTTACACACAGCAGACTCTTATTTTCCATTTATTTTAGTGGAATTTCTTTGTCACTTTTACCATAAAACAGATAGGATTAATAATTGAAATTGTTTAGGCTGAGGGTGCTGAAACACTGGCACAGGTTGCCCAGAGAGGTGGTAGATGCCCCATCCCTGGAAACATTCAAGGTCAGGTTGGACGGGGCTCTGAGCAACCTGATCGAGTTGAAGACGTCCCTGCTCATTGCAGGGGGATGTTGGACTAGATGACCTTTAAGGGTCCCTTCCAACCCAAACCGTGCTGTGATTCTATTCCATAATTCTGCACAAGCTCTAAGCCACAGTAGACAGACACAAGTACCCAGGCTGGGGAGCAGGATGCATCCTCGGCGTGGCTTAAAATTGCATTGCACAGAAAGGGCAGCGCGCGTGGGGGTCTGCGACTCGCGTGCCTTTTGAGAGCATCACCCCAATGCCTGAAACCCCCCAATTTATGCCCTTTTATTTCATATGCAAGCGCAGTTTTATCTCATATGCAAGCACAAAAATGAGAGCAATGGTCCTGCAAAGGTTCCTATAGGTCCTGTAACAGGCAGCGTGCAGTATTAATGCTTTGCCCAGACTATAAATATTAACGAAACGCCAAAGCGTTCAGGTACAGCTGGTAATTTCTCGTGGCACAGCTGCCAAACCCTACCGCGCAGCGTTAATTAGACCCGTGCTATAATTACAAGATAGCGGCTCCTGGTTTAGCTGTAACTACACAGAGCAAAACTGTTTTCCCTTTCAAATGACTTGCAGTTCAATTTAATTTCACAATTGTACCTCTCTGGTGTAATAAAAGTATTCCTCCTGGTTTCATACCTCTCTGACTTTTTTCTTCTCCCACACCATGGCAACAGGTAGATCTTCACTCCCAACGTGGGAGGTGTTCGATGCTTTCCAAGTGCCATGGGTTACTCCCAGCAGCTGCATATACAAACAAGCCTTTCTGGAGTATATTTGATGTAGAAATTTTAAAAATTAGAGCAAGCGAGGTGTCCGTGCTCCGCAACGTACCAGCCCCAGGGATGGAGCCATGTCCAGCGAGCAGAGCCTGCGCGGAGCACGTGGATGCAGAGAGCCACCTTGAAGCTCGTTTTTCTCATTCTCAGTGTTTTCTGTGTGCGAGATTAATTGCAGCCCTGACTGCTCTCCCCTGCCCTGCTGTCAGCACGGCTAGCTATCAGCATCAGATCTGCTTCACACAGGCTGCCACCTCCCGAGCCACTAAAGGAAAATATATTTTCACAAACTGGTGGTTTTCCACCAACCATCACCACGTTGCCTGACCCAGGACTGCTGGGACCTTGGGACCATCCTTGAGCCCTCCCCTGCTTCCGACATGCATGTCTGGCATTAAATCAGGCATTCAGACATCAAAATTCTCAATATTTCACAATTCAATGTAAAGAACTCTTTAGAAAGAGTTTAACAAACTTAGTTTCCTTTTGTAACAAGGTCACCCATCTAGTTGACCAAGGGAAGCCAGTCGATGTCATTTTTTTAGATTTCAGTAAAGCTTCCGATACCGCCTCCCACAACATCCTTCTGGACAAAATGTCCAGCATACAGCTTGACAAAAACATAGTGCGATGGGTGAGCAACTGGCTGACAGGTCGGGCCCAAAGAGCTATGGTAAACGGGGTTACCTCAGGCTGGCAGCCAGTCACTAGTGGGGTTCCCCAGGGCTCCATTTTAGGGCCAGTTCTTTTTACTGTTTTCATAAATGACTTGGATGTAGGACTAGAAGGTGTTGTGAGCAAGTTTGTGGATGACACCAAATTGGGAGGAGCTGTTGATTCCATTGAGGGTGGAGAGGCCTTGCAGAGAGATCTGGACAGGTTGGAGAACTGGGCAATCACCAACCGCATGAGGTTTAACAAGGGCGAGTGCCGGATTCTGCACCTGGGAAGGGGCAACGCTGGCTCTACATACAGCCTGGGCGATGAGACGCTGGAGACCAGCCGTGCTGAAAGGGACTCGGGGGTCTTGGTCCACAACAAGTTGAACATGAGTCAACAGTGTGCCCAGGCTGCCAGGAAGGCCAACCGTACCCTGGGGTGCCCCAAGCCCGGCATTGCTAGCCGGTCTAGGGAAGGGATTGTCCCACTCTGCACTGCGCTGGTGCGGCCTCACCTCGAGGACTGCGTGCAGTTTTGGACATCACAGTACAAAAAGGACACAAAACTATTGGAGAGTGTCCAAAGGAAGGCAACAAAGATGGTGAAGGGTCTAGAGGGGAAGACGTATGAGGAGAGGCTGAAGTCCCTTGGTTTGTTCAGCCTAGAGAAGAGGAGACTGAGGGGAGACCTCATCATGGCCTACAGCTTCCTCACGAGGGGGAGCGAGGGGGCAGGCGCTGATCTCCTCCCTCTGGTGACCAGTGATAGAACCCGAGGGAACGGCATGGAGCTGCGACGGGGAGGTTTAGGTTGGACATCAGGAAAAGGTTCTTCACCGAGAGGGTGGTCGGGCACTGGAACAGGCTCCCCAGGGAAGCGGTCACAGCACCGAGCTTGACTGAGTTCGAGAAGCGTCTGGATAACGCTCTCAGTCATGTGCTCTGATTCGGCTGGTCCTGTGTGGAGCCAGGAGTTGGACTCGATGATCTCTATGGGTCCCTTCCAACTCAGGATATTCTATGATTCTATGAAAACAAAATGAATCAACTATTTTCATGACAACAACTCCAGTTGTGCACTCGTGATCCTCCCACCACCGTTCTTGGTCTGCCCAATCCAAAGGTAATGCTTAGTTCAGGACAGAGATCCTGAATGAAAACCTGAAGAAAACTTAACTCTGGAAAATTCAGCTTGTTTGCTTTATCCTCTGAGCATCTAAACATCGATTCTATACAGTTTTAACCTAATGCTTTAGCATACCACCTACAAATATTTACATTGATTGCGTTTGGAGCATAAGATATTGTTCTAAAGCAAGGAAAATTCACGAACATGTCTGCAAGTAAAAACTGAGGGCTCCTCTGAAGGGAAGGGTCTCAGGATGTCCCACTGGAGGCATCTCACACTTTTCAGCCTCCAGAGAGGATTTGGGCTGCGAGGCCGCCTGGCTTACCGGGAGGAGAGGCTTGGCTTGCCGCTCTTGCTGCAGCTGGTGTAAAGTCCCGGGCCATCGTCGAAAAAACTGCCCAGAGCCAACTTCTGCCTGATGGACTCCCGCTCATTCTTCTGGGCCTGAAAGGGAAGGGCGATGAGAAAGGATGAAGCTGCCGGTCACGCCAGCGTGCGGGAAGCAGCGTTGCCCCACCAGCCCCACCGTCACGCTCATGATGCCCAGCACACCCCAAGCTGTCTCCCACGCGTGGGTGGACCACATAGCCCATCCCGACAGGGAAGCCCATCTGCATCTCTCTCTCTCCACCTATTGACAGATATATAACTATACACACACCCCTGCTATATACCTAATGTATCTATCTGTACCCATTTTCATATACAGCCACGGAGGCCACACGTGCACCGTTAGCATCTTCCGCTTCCCTGAGCGGCCTCCAAAACTACACAATCCTTCTGCCAGCATCCTTAGAGATGCATTTGTTACCATCGCCATCAAATTATCCACCGGTTTTAAAATGTATTTTTACATATATACGTTTTTCTGAATAAGGGCAAGCTACAAAGTGATTTGAAATTGATCACCGATCAATGGTTACGGAGGTGACTGTGTAATCAATGCGCAATAAAGGAAAATCACAGTTCTAGGTTCAAAATTAGTACCAGTTCTATCCCGCTGTCTGTCACTAATGGATTATGTGCCAACACTGACAACAAATTCATACAAGATATCACATTATTGATAGAAGGAACATTTTGAAGCCCTCCAAACATTTAATTTTAAAATAACACATAATACCCGATCAAGAATACAGAACAAAAGAACACGTAGCAGGCAAGCATGGGCTGCTTCCGTGTTGTTAATGTAACGGTGCTTCCCATATTTTGCCTAACTAGAAACAAAGCACCTTTTATGATACGAGGAAGTAAGATACAACAAAATGTAAATTTTTTAACTTAGAACAGTCAAGGATTTAATTCCAACTCCATCACTGACTACATACATTACATTATCAGACTGCCCATTATATTGTCAAATGCTTACCAAAATACACACTTCATTTGGAACCTGACTTCTTTTATGTAAAATATTTTAAATATGAAAAATAACCCCCCACGGCATCAAGTGGTATTGAGTTTTTGGGTTCAGCTCCTGGTTTCCCAAGTTTTACCCAGACCACCCAGCTTATCTTTTTCCACTTTGTTTTTTCAGGTTTCAGTAATCGATGCCTCAATCACACAGAGGCAGTTAGATTTAGAAGAAAAAATAGCCAGCCCTGCCAACGAAGGCAGCACAGTGAGAAAAGTAAGAAAACATTTTTTTAAAGGACTGAAAGCAGGGGCAGGGTTGTCCATGCGGGTTCCTCGTGCCGCCCATCTCCCGACGCACGCGGGTGCCTCCCCCGCAACTGCCAGCCGCATCCCTCGGTGCATCAATACTTCACGAAGTCACCGATATTTATCCTCCCCCTTTTTCCAACTCAGATGATGCTCTCCCACATCTTCCTGCCTACTTCTGATTCTCCTCGTGTTCCTACAGAAATCAGGAGCCCAAAGCACATCTCCACCTCCTCCTGCCCAGCTGGGACGGCACATCCCACCCTCCAACGCCAGCTGGGACCGCTCCCTCCCTCAGCAGCATACCCACCTACTCTGGGTGTGCTGAAAACAACCCTTCTTTGCATTCAAATACACATAAATACAAGCACGCTTTCACATATTTACCCCTTTCAGATGGGGCCGTCTCTCCAGATCTTTTTTAATTTTGGTCCATTTCCCACTGCGACGGCAACTGCTCCCAGTTTGACATCTGTACATTTAATCAATGCGCAATTTGTTTTCTCCGCCAGGTCATTACTGAGGATGCTAAATAACACTGCTCCCAGCACTGAGCTCAGAATATCCCATTTTATAAACCAGACACAGGCTAATGACCATAAAGACATCAAGAGTCCTATTTGTTATTACAACATAGGGAACAGTTACTAAGAAATAGAATATACCTAAGGGAGCTGGACTTTCGGCTTTAGATAAATGACCCAACAGCTGCATTATACATCCTAAGCTGGCTATTGAAAACTATAAATTGAGAAGGAAAATTGCAAGTGGCTTTTTTGACTATCAAATATACTTACTTGGTATATAAAAAATGATGGATCGCATAGTCAAAATGCAAAGGTATGCAAGAAAAATATAAACCCGTATTATTTAAATACGTTATTTTGACACTGAATCAAAAAATGTATGTATTTCTGACAGAGGGGGCTGCTGTAGAGCTGAAGTCCGGTTCAGACAATTATTTTAAACAAAAGGCTGCTTTTTATTTTTAAGGCAAAACAGTTCTGGGCGGATGTTTTCCTCGTTACTGCTGGCCTTCCAATTCGGAAGCTACCTTTGTTTCAGTACACGAATAAAAACACAATGTCAGATTATGGCCCTGGCTGCCTCCATGTAAAACACTTTACACAACCCTTCCAGCAAAGGAAAATCGCCAGGAGAGGTTCAGACTTTCCCCACCGCGGACTCAGCAGGCGCAGACGCTGTTTCCCCAGCCCATCGCCCGCTGCACTTGGTGCTCTTCATAAATCTATCGCAATCCCCTTGCCGGTGTTTGCAGATGCTACACAACCATTTGTGCTCTTAACCACCCATCCCCAACACGCCGGGGCATCCCGACAGCAAAAAATACCCCCCGTTTTTGGTTGAAAGCCTGAATTTAGCCAACACATGCCTTCTTCCCACACAACCCCGTCCCTGGGGGCACACGGAGGTACCGCTGATGCCGGAGACCATCCCGGACCGACCTGATGCAGGACGGAGAGCAGATACCCATGCCAGCGCTGCAGGCACAAGATCTCTGCAGTTTTTTGGGATAGCGAGCAAAGTCCATACGTGTCCGTACCGTATCCATATATCACTTAAGAAGCAGGACCTGGACTGCTTTTTTCACCACCTATCTCACCACATTATTCAGAACGCAGGCACCTGTACTAGCAGCCTTTACTCATTACAGACATCACCCGAAAGAGCGCGTGAAATCGCACGTGGAAGATTTACTTGGCGGTGAGGTGGAGCAGTGATTTGCCAGGCTCCGTGCCCTGAGACCCCCCACCTCGGGCAGAGCAGCCAGCTCCTAACCACCGCTGGCGACGGCGCTTCTGGAGTCGTATCGATGGGTACCAAACCCGGACCGAATACCGGGCGTGCTTTGCTAAGGCGCTGCCTGTTTGGAGAGGGCAGAGTCTAATTATACAGCAAATCACAGATTAACGGGTGCCAGCAACACGTTGGTAGGACCCCGTCCCAGCCGGGCAGTGCCACTGCTGGGCGATGCGAGGGGTGAAAACGAATCGAGGCGGCGGAGGTCGGGTGCCAGGGCCATCCACCAGCACCAAACTGGGACACGGCCAGGCCACCGAAGCTATTTTTGCCAGGGTCTGTCATTACCAGCCATGGCCAATGACTATATTTAAAATTCCAGACCCATAGGCAGCACCTTATTTTATCTCCGTAAAGCACAAGGGCTATTATTAGATTCACAAACAGAAACTGTAACCACAGAGCGTTTGTTTTTATCTCTTTTTTCTTCACGGCAGACTTGCTGGTGAACGCAAAACCACGTCAGACTTGCGTATCTCAAGCCACACGGCAGGTTGCTTTAAAACCCAGGGGTCTCGAGGTACGAGAACGCGTTTGGAAACAGCTCTTTACGTTTTCTTTATCATAAAGTGCTACGGAAACGCAGAGGGAGGATGGTTTGCTGCCCCGTGCCAGCGCATTAAACACAGCCGAGCGCTTCCCTGCCCCGGGCACCCGAAACCCAGCGCCCTGGGAGGGTGCTGGGCAGCGTTTCGGCGGGTCCCCCTCCTGCCAAGAGGAGGTGACTGTTGGCAGACAAAAGGCTCCTTTTTGTCCCTTACCTTTTTATAACTCCCCTCCCTGGCCGGCGCGGCTGCTTTCCTGATGACGTCACCCATACCATCACCCTCCTGACTCATCTCCTTCACTCCCGGGTCCTCACGTGGCTGGTGAAACGCTCCCGCCGGGGCATCTCAGTCCTTCCTCTGCTCTTCAATCGGCACCATGGGATCAAGCGCTCGCCCCCGGAGCCAAGACCCGTGGCAGCCCACCGTCCCCGGGGCGGGATGCTTCCCCGGCCCCTCTCGCCTCCCGGCCGCTCCGGAGCACCTTGCTTTTCCCTAATAAAGTCAACGGCAGCGCCGGAGCCCCGGCCAGCTGATGAGAGGGAGGCGAGGGCTGCGTGGGCCAGGGAAGCCGCGTCCTCCTCCAGCCACTGCCAGCGCCGGATAAAAATAGCCCCGAGCCCTCACCGGCTACACAAGGGCAGGAAAAAACCCGGTGTCTGATGTCAAAATCCAAGCCCAGCGGCGTAGTCACAGCTAGAGGGGGCAGGAGGAAGGGGCTTTCTCCCGGGGATTTTTCCGTGGAAGTTATCCCAATGAAATCCCAGCGGTCGGAGGAGCTGCCCACGGCTGGGGCAGTGAACCTGGGCAGAGCCGGAGCGGTCCTCAGCCCTCGCCCGGCCGCTCGAGGATGAGCAGTCACAGCAACGTTGGCCACAAGATGAAGGGTTTGTTTTTTTTCCCCTCTTTACCTGAAAAACACCAGTAAAGGACCCCCGGGAGCTCGTTCTTGTTTCAGGTGCAAAAAGAAGTTTCTAGGAATTAAGGAACAGAACTCAAAAAGACGTCCAGCCTTAACCCGCCACCCGTCTCGCGGGCTCGCAGAGCGCGGTGACCACCGCACCGCCTGGTCCCTGCTCAGGGGTGGCCGAGCCCCCCCCCCCAGCCCTGGCTCCCGGGGGGGCTCTGCAGCCCCCAGACCTGCACGGCTTACAGCTCCAGCTCGTGCCTCCAGCAGTCCCATCCGGAGAATCCGGGCTTCACAAATCCTGCTCAGTCCTCGCTGAGGTCCCCATCCGTGTCGCACCCATCGCGGTGCGCAACGTTTGCTGCGGGTCAGCGAGAGGCAGAGCTCGCACGCCGGGGACAGGCGTTTCTAGAGGGAATCCTTACAAAGGTGGAATTTACGCCACAATTTCTCACTGATCCTCAAAACGCGGCGCGCCAGCAGCAAAAGTGCTGATTTCTGGTGCGACACTACTACGCTGCATGCTAGACGAATGATTTTAATAGACCGACAAAATCTGCATGTTTAAATGATATATCCAAGTCATGCTGACATCATTTCACCTAAAATATACATTCCAGTTAGATTACCAGCTCTAACTTCATACAAATTCTGCATCATGGCACTACGCTGCTCTGAAGTTTCAGGAAAAAGCAGTAATAACAAACAGGATTGTTTAATTCCATTCTTGTCCCAGGACAATACTTTGTAGCCATAATTCCCAAATGAAACAAAGTTGTTCTCTGGATATTTAATTATTTTTAGTTCCCCTCCACTGCTGACTCATTGTGTCCTTTCCTGCCGTTGCTACATTTAACTTCCTCTCCCGGCTGTGGGGATGGATCCTGACACAATAAATCTGGAAAAAAAAAAAAAAAATCAAAATAAAATAAAAAAAAAAAATCCCACAGCCCGAGAGGAAGGATGTGGTGGCCAGGAGCACTGGGCTGGGACTGGGGGGGGTGCTGAGCCCACAATCTGCCACGTGCTTCCCCTCCGATTCGGGGTGTCACCGCATCACCCTGCCCTCGCCCATGGGAGGGGGATGCCCCCCCCGAGACAGCGAGGGAGCCCCAGCCCCGTCCCGCTGCGCCCGTGGTACCCAGCGCGTGGCGGGGGGGGGCTGCACGAACGCCCGCTACCTGCGAGCCACTCTTCTGCAAACTGACACTGAAGTCACCCCTAAGGGCAGGAAGCAACACAGCCTACCGAAAATATATTTAGTGCTTTTTACCCACGTTTTTAAAAATGTTTTATCCCCCACTGCAGCTTTCAGGCCAGCTCACCTCTGCCCTGCCCTCTGAGCAGGGATGCTCCAGGACCAGCCTCTCAGAGGGGCATCCCCAGAGCCGGTCTCGGGCTCCAGTGCAAACCTCGCTTCCCCCAGCAGCCCCATGCAAGGAACTGGGAGAAAACCAAACCTAGTTAAGAAGCACGGCTGGGAGCCCCTGCGGCCCAGTAACCACCGCAGGAGGCACATTTGGGTGCCCCCCCCCAGTAGCAGAGAAAAGGCCAGTTTGAACTCCGGGTATCAAAGACACAAGCCCAATTAATTTTGTGGTTGTCTCAGCACAGGGACTAAACCCTTCGGTGTTCAGCCCCTTCCCCACCTGATGCTAAAGGCCAGCACGGGCAGACGGGCAGCGCCGCTGCCTGCCCCGGGCTGCCCAACCAACACCCACCGCTGTCCCTCTGGCAACCGGTCTGCGCTTGGAACACCCCCCCTCTATCGTGCGTAGAGGGTTTCAACAAGCACAAAAGCAATGACGGCGGCTACGCTGTCAGGTACGCTCCACGTTGGCATCAGCAGCCAAGGAGTCCTACGGATGCCAACACGGGCCGTGCCTGACAGCGTCGCCGAGGACTCCTTGGCTGCTGACCGCGCTAGTAGGAAACTGGCCTCCGTGGCCACGGCCGCCGCTGCGGCTCCTCCGGCAGCCCACGGCAATGCTGGCACGGGGGAGAGGCGGCCACGGCCACCTCAGCCTGCTTCGCTTTTTATAGCCCGAAGGGAAAGCTCAGAACGGGCGTTATCTGGAGCAGGTCAGCTGGGGCCTCCCTGCGGCAGGAGCACGTGTGGCCACGGACCCAGCGCCACGGGGAACGCAGCGCTCGGAGACACGGCGCTCCACTCCTTCTTAAGCAAGGCGAGGAAATAGGACACATCAAGTTTTATGTGCTTTAGAGACGCGCTGAGTGCTTATGGACAAGCAAGCAGCTATATTTAACTCTGCTGTGCATACGTAATGCTCGCTTGAGCCGATGGAAAACTCCCTCAACGCTGTTGGGGCATAGTCCATTGGGGGAGGAAACCACCACCACCATCCCCCTTTCTGCTGGGGAGCTGCTCCCAAACCCCACCGGTTACCGAGTCAGCAGATCAAAGCCCTCAATTCCCAGCACGGCCCCATGAACGCACTCCGAGCACCCTAACTGCTATTCAGGGCCACGGGGCGCTCAGGCCGGGGTATCGAGATGACCGCCAGATTCACAGAAATCTCAAGTTGCCAGCACGACTTCACAAAACATTTATTTTATTGTAAAGGTCGGAATAAATCTCTTCAGAGAGTCCCTTCACAGCACAGCATCCTTCCTCTGCACAGCAGCTAGTACAAGGCACTTACAACAAGTCCCTGCAAATTTAGGGATGAGATGGACCACGTCCTCCCCTTGAAGATGCTTTAGCACACCAAATGCTTTCCACCTACCTCGCAGAGCTTTTTTTGTTTTGATCTCTCTCCAAACAAGGCGTCCAGCCTCAGCTCTCTATAATGCCGGCTCTGTTTGATTTTCCTGTAATTGGTTTGCCATGCATGGTCAGCGCGCTTGGCCCCGTGAACCGAGGTTCCTCTACCGAACCACGGTGCAGCATCCCTCCGGCGCGGCAGGCACAGGCGAGAGGCCGGACCAGCAGCTCTCCAACTCTGCCAGAGCTCCACGGTGGGTTTCGGGGCATTTGAGGTCTTCTCCAAGGCCTGTCCCTTGGGGTTATATTCTGCCATGAGAATTTCTGTTCACTTTAATGAAAATGATGATGACAGTCCGGTGTTTCTACATGCCACAAAAGCCCACAAAACCCTAAAGATACCAAACAAAAGAAACCTAATGAAATAAATATATATATATATATATATTTTTAATGAGCATTTCATATTTTAAGCTTGTGACTTTTACGGTTGTCCTGGTTTCAGGACGTGCCTAAACCACATCAACGGTCCAACTTCTACGGTTCGGTGCTTGGTGAGACCCTGGGAGCGGCGGGTGCTGGTCAGCCCTGCCCGGTCCATCCCCGGGGCAGCCAGCCCGACCCCCAGCAACACCAGCACCTCCCCACCCCCCAGCAACACCAGTGCTCCCTGCTACGGGTGTCTTTCTAACAGACCTTCCTCGAGAAACTCGCACAGACGCAGCACCACCAGAGCAGCAGAGAGTCAAGTCTTGACCCAGACCAAGTCCCAGGAGAACGCACGGGGCAGAGACTGGTGCACCACACGCCCCGACGTGCCGAAGAAATTATTTCTAAGCAACTAAAATCTTGTTTTTCACATCAGATTTTTTTTTTTTTTTAATTTTCTGTGCATGCGTAAAGCCTGGTAACATCTCCACAGCGACCCTCCCACCAGCAGATAGCTCAGACCGTGACTGATGCCAGCGCACGGAGCCAAAACCGGTTCCCACGGGCAACTGCCTGTTTGGAGGCTCCTGCCTTAGGCAGGGGCACCGGCTGCCGGGGGGGTTCTCAGCTTTTAAAGGCGCATTAGAAATCAACCCAAGAGATGATGTAAATCTAGACATATTACCCACTTGTACGGCAGTGGCAAAGAAACACAGACAAAGCCGGCAACAGCCCCGAAGAGTCCCGTTTTGCTCCATGCAAAGGTGGACCTTTTGGGCAACGCTGAAAATACCCATTTACAAAGCAAACCGAAACTCTGGCTAAGGCTGCGGGCCAGTAAAGCATCGCTAATACACACGTTAGAATAAAACCTTTATTTCTGCATTAAGGCCTGGATTTGCATGCTGGCTTTTTATCCTGCGTGAGCTCAGGACTTCACAAAACATTGCCCAATGTGCACGAGCTGACATTTTTCTTCTCAAACTGCAGGAGAAGAATGGAGCCCTAAATAAAATGTTTGGCATAGGAAAAGAAATCAGTATAAAACAGGGAAAGAGAAACAACTAAGAGAAAAATAGATGGCACGAAGGGTGGCAGCAGCCTGCACGACTTCAGGATGCGGCCATGGGAAAGACATCAGACGCTGGGACCTCCTGACCACGGAGGACCTGGCCTAAATTCAAAGTGATGAACCTGAAGCCACGTCCAAAACCCCAGGAGGACCCATGGCCACCTGCGTTTCAGAGCGCAGCAGCGCCAGCTCATTTACGGTGCGAAACAGGGCTTTCGAGGAAAGGCACAGCATCCGACAGAAATACCCTCCTCTTCCTCGGTACCCACCTGCGCTGCGCCCCGGCCCCAGCACCCTCCCTGCTGCGGAGCTTCAGTCCCAGCCGTGATGTGGTCACGTCAGAGCTTTTCTGCTGAATATCTCCAAAACAAACACGTTTTCAAGTTTTCCCCGTGTGTTGGTTTGTTCCTCGATTTTGTTTATTTTAGTTTATTTAGCAGCTTCAAAAAAGGGGATGGGAGGAGGGAGGAGAGCAGCGTTACACGCTGCCACCCTGCTCTCCCCGGGCAGCCACCAAAATCCGATCACTGCTGGCTTCCAGTCTGATCCAAAACCCGGGACTGCCGGCCACAAAAGGATTAAAACTTGGCCTTTAGGTTAACGGGTTTGGGAGGGGGCTGGGGTTGATCCTAATCTTTGCAGTGTCGTAGGAAGGTTTCGAAGCAGATTTCATTTGAAAGACTCTTTCTCCAGACTTTTTTCTGCGATTTGCATGCTTTCTGGCTGTTTTCACTCTAATATTTATCGGTTTGGAGGAGAGGAACCAACTCATAAACAAGCCAGTAGATTAAAGCAGATAAAAGGCAGCAGCACTGCCATCCCAGCAAGCCCAGTGCATTAACATGCAGGGATGCTGGCCAGGCCTGCGCCACAGCCGCAGCTCAGCATCGCTCGGCACCGTTCGCCCACCGCCATGGACCAGCTTCCACCCGGGAAACAATGCGCAACCTTTAACCCTTGCGTTCCTACGAGTATGCTGGGAAAACATCCGCTGCGCGGAAACAATGGCACCATTTATTAAGGCACTAGAGAGCAACAGGCTCTGAGCCGCAGAAAAATCAGATCCTCCAAAGCGGAGGCTGAAAAAAACAAGATCTTTTATTTTTATTTTTTTTTTTGGCATAAGTCCCAAAAATGGAAATTCACTTCCAGAAGCATTTGCTAGACTGAAAACATTCAGTGAAAAATATTTTCAACTCCTCTCTCTCTATACATATGTATGCTTTGGTATCTTTTCCCTTCATGATATATTTTGCAATATGAGATATTTTGTCTTAAAACACAGACTGAAGTTTGAATTAAACGTGGGGGTGAAGGAAACCAAGGGTGAGCCGCTGTCCTGGGCAAAGCCCCGTCTCTCGAGGGTCCAGCTCTGCCGCTGGGAATGCCTGTTGGGTATTTTGCAAAACACACTCCACCGCACGTACGCAAACGCATCTCAGCATCGCCGTTGCGGACGGACGAGCGTTTGTGCATTTAATAACCCGCCTGTACCATCGAAGCCCTAAACGTGCCATTTCCCGTGCAGGTGCACCCAACAGCACCCACCATCTCTTTAGGAAGAAATGAAGCCACAACAACAGCCCACCCCAAGCTCTCACTCGCCCCACTGACACAGCCCAGCAAACACCGGTACGGGTGCTGCCTCCCCCAGCACTGCTGCCAGGGCCCCCCAGGGACGGTGGGTGCGGTGGGTGCTCAGAGAGGGAAATGCTCATCCCCGAACCCATCGCCAGGTCTTGCATGGGTTATTGAGCAGAACGGCACGACCCACGACGCTACCGCATCTCAAAACGATTATCTGGCAGGTCAGCTCTCCCGTTTACATCAATATAGAAAGCACGGAGAAATATTCTATTTATTCTAAAATTTACACCAGTCTCCTCCGGCAAGTCCGGAAATGCAAAACCGCAGCTCGCTCACTTACACGCAGCAATTTCATCCGGGCGGGCAGGCAGCGAGCGGGGTGCAGGCAGCGGGCAGGGTGCAGGCAGCGGGGTGCAGGCAGCGGGGTGNGGCGGCGGGGTGCAGGCGGCGGGGTGCAGGCGGCGGGGTGCAGGCAGCGGGGTGCAGGCAGCTGCCTGACAACCCCGTCCCCCGCCGCTCCTCCCGGCCAGCGCATCCCCGGCGCCTGCGAGCATCACATGGCGAGCACAAAAGCCCCGCGGGCAGACGGCTTCTCCCCGCCGAGGCTGCTCTCACCCCGCTGCCTTGCCAGCCCCGGGATGCCTCGGGGGCAGGAGCCCACGGTTTAAACCCGAGCAGGCGGAGCGGGGCTGCCCGCACCCCCCCAGTCCCCGGGAGGGCAGGCGGCGGGGCGGGGGCCG
>VXBL01003291.1:1409954-1430784 GCA_013400195.1 Aramus guarauna
TCCAGCCCCCCCCGCTCCGTCTGCGGCAGCGCCCGGCCCCGCTACCGGCACCGGCTCCGGGGCGGGGATGGATCGCGGCTGCCTGCATCGCCCCCCCGAAACGCTGCGAGACACCGAGCCGTTAAATAAGAGCTGTAAAATACTTTTCTTTTACCCTCTGCCGCAGAAATACAGCGCAATCTTTTCTGGAAAAGGCTCTGTCCCACATTTCCAGCTAATTATACCTCCACCCCGCAGTGAAGGTGAACACAGAGCCCTCGGCCACAGCACCCGCCTGGGCTGGGCCCCACCTCAGATGCGACCTGGTTTTGGGCACGGGGTCCGGATGGAGGCAATGCCTGCGCTCGCCCCAACGCCCTTCTCCCACCACGACAGGTCCTTCTCTAATCAAATTTCTCCAACGAAAAGGCCTGTGAAGATCAAGCAAACATCCAGCCCTGGCTCTGCAGATGCTTTCTGCAGGACGATGGCTGGGTGGGCTGAGCCGGTGGTCACAGCCCAGGGACAGTGAAGCCCCCACATCCCAGGGCTGGGAAGCCCCTCTGCAGCACCCCCCGGCATCACACACCCAGCAGGAATTCACTGCCGTTGGCAGAACACTCCATTGCTACCTCAAGATAGCACTGTGAGATTATCAAACTTCTGTTTGCAAGCTCAGGCTGGAGGCCTGACGCATGGAGGGAACCAAATTTAATT
Source organism: Aramus guarauna (assembly GCA_013400195.1). Lineage (NCBI taxonomy): Eukaryota > Metazoa > Chordata > Aves > Gruiformes > Aramidae > Aramus > Aramus guarauna. The sequence continues at coordinate 1,410,651 of VXBL01003291.1, forward strand.
TTGCTTTCTATTTTAAAAGTCTTTAATAGGAGAGACTGGAAAGAATGGCCAGACAAGCGGATGGTTTATAATTCTCTGCATTTGCAACCTGCCGAGTGCTGAGCTCTCAGCTCAAGTTAGCTCAGTTCAACTTCACCGCTCGTTTTCCAGGGAATAACATGTACCCCGATAGCTTCGTTTGCAAGGATTTGGGGCTAGGCTGGCCCAAGGGGCACCGAAACACCCAGAGGGCGATGGCAGTGCCACGGGCTGGGCTCGCACCACGCACCGGACACTCTTACCCAGGCAGGCAATAGCGCTTTGGCTCGCAACTAGAAGAAACTCCATGCCTCGCCTTCCTTCGTTAGGCAAAGAGAGCTTTATTCTGCTCCCAGTCGCAGCCAGCTGTGGCGAAGTTCAGAAATGCATCTGTCTGTGAAACCCAGCAACACTTGCTCAGAGGGCGTCTCAGATTTGACGCCCTGCACCAGATGCATCTCTAGAAACAAAGGCCTTTGTAGGATCATCGCCCTGCCCCAGCTTTTCCCAGCTTTTCCCACCCGCACAAAGAGGCTGGAGCAGCCGTGGGTGGATGGAGAGTCCCTCGAGTCCCCATGCAGCTGGGTGGCAGGGATGGAGAGAAACCCCCAGACCAGCCTCAGCTCCATCCCTCCCCCCGATGCCCTCTTCCCTACAGAAGTAGAGCTTTAAAAAAGCTAGAGCTTTCGTTTAAAAAGAAAAAAAAATATTCTGCATAAGTTTTTAAGGGAGGATGAAGTTGTGCCTGTTTTTTACTGGATCTGCAATGAATCCCATTCAGCTAGGCAGCTATTTCCAAACATCAAAATTAAAAAAATTCTCACTTTTCAATACACTGGATAAATCTTGGGCGTGCTTTGGAAAAGTATCTGTGGCAAGCTGAAAGCAGCTCCGCGTATTACGTAATCTCTAATGCCATTTATTATGAGCATCACAAGGAAAACTCCTGAAATTACCCCCCACCTCCCACGTGCGGGTCTATCTATAAGAGCCGTGACTCAGAGCCGCTCTGCGCGCAGCAGATCCCCGGCGGGGACCGCACCAACCTCCCTGCGCCCGGGTCTGGTGTGGCACAGGGTGCCCCCCCGCCTCCCCAAATCTATTTTACAGCTTATTCCTTTTGCAGGACGACCTGACAGAGAGCTACGTTCAGCTTAGCGTGTCGCCTGCTGCAGAAGAGCCACCCGTTTGCAAGCAAGGCTCTCTCTCCCCCAGGGCACGGAGCCCCACGTGAGCCTGCGATGCCGGGCACCTCAACTTTTCGATTTGCTCCTCTGTTCTGTACCCATTTGCGATTACCCATTCAGAAACCAGGCAGGCAGGTAATAATTAAAGCAATGAGTGATTAAATTGAGTGAAAGGCTTCTGGCAGTTCTCCAGGTGGGTCAATGGGAAACTATGCTCCTGCAGGAAGGCAGTGAGCAAGCGCTGCTGCTCTCCACAGAGGCACAACCCAGCGGGAAGCACCAGGAAACCCCCGGGGACCCCCAAGAGCCCCTCTCAACTGGGAGGAGAAATCCAGGGTGTACCTGCACTGCCTCCTTTTGCCTTTCTTGTCAAAGCACCCTCTAACTTAGGGTGTCCCACACCAGTTAGGAGACGATCCGGACAAGTTTTCTTAAAGCTTTTCCCAACGCCAGCTCTGAGCTAGACAAGTGTGGTTCAGAAAGCCCTGGAGAACATCTCCAGGGGGGTCTGACACCAAGCTGGGGACACCCACATGAAACACTTCCCTTCAAAAGCCCTACTCCAGGTCTCCTCCAGAGGGTCTGGGAAGATGCTGCTTAGGGCAGGGCCAGTCTTGGCTGAGCAGTCCCCCCAGTCTGGACCTGTGCTGTGGTTAAGGTGGGCCACCAGGAATGGACCACGCCGGATGCCCTGGATGCTTGCAGGGCTTTAGGGATGAGGACATAAGAAATCCAATCCCACGGCGCAGGCAGCAGCATCCCTCCACTTACTCCCTGAGGACACGCTGCCGGGGCAGCTGCCCCGCAGAGAGAGAAGCAGCAGCTTTACCGGACATACTCAAATTCTTGTAGTGAAACACCAGGATTTCATTAATTATCCATCTACAGAAGGAGAAAACACCTGATATCCCCAATTCTGGGGTAAATACGTAATTTCTGAATCTGTACACATCTTTTAGTTTTAGCTTTTTTTTTTTTTTTTCCTTTCCTTTTTTAAACTTACAGAAAGTCCCCTGGCTGGGTCCCACAGCACATCCCAAACCCGGGTCCTCTCTACCCGCCGTACTCGCAGCAGAAGGTGCCAAACACGGGCAGCGCGGTTCCTCCGGGCACGCTGGCCCCTGTCTGCCCCGTCGCAGCCCATTGCGCTTTCCCCAGCTGCTGTGCCTCTGCCCCAGGCCCAGGGAAATCATTAACAGGGGAGAGGGGATAACAGGCGGAGGTTATCAACTCTCCCATCATCATTCCTACTCAGGAAAAACATTCCTTAAAAAAAAAATAAAGCCAAACCCTCCTGTTCACACTGCCTGGGAACAGAGGGCAGCTGACCGGGCACGTCCTCGCCGCAGTGAGAGGGAAGGGAAGGGGCCCGGACACATTACTCACATGAAAGCCACAGACAGCCCTTTCCGTATGTGTTTATCATTTCTCCCTGTCCCACACATTTATTTTTACACACACGTGTCCCGTGCTCGGTGCCCCACCAGCTGCAAGGACTTACACAGCGCTCCAGCCCAAAAGCTACAGAACCATAGAATGGTTTGGGATGGAAAGGACCTCAAAGACCATCTAGTTCCAACCCCCTGCCATGGGCAGGGACACCCTCCACTAGCCCAGGTTGCCCAAAGCCCCATCCAACCTGGTCTTAAACACTGCCAGGGATGGAGCCTCCACAACCTCTCTGGGCAACCTGTGCCAGGGCCTCACCACTCTAACAGGGAAGAATTTCTTTCTAACATCTAATCTAAATCTGCCTTCCTTCAGTTTAAACCCATTCCCCCTTGTCCTGTCACTACAGTCCNGTGCAGGACCTTGCACTTGGCCTTGTTGAACCTCATGAGGCTTGCACATGCCCACCTCTCAAGCCTGTCAAGGTCCCTCTGGATGGCATCCCTTCCCTCCAGCGTGTCGACCACACCACACAGCTTGGTGTCATCATTAAACTTGCTGAGGGTGTGCTCCATCCCGCTATCCATGTCTCCGACAAAGATGTTAAACAGGGGAAAGCAAAGGGTCAGGGCAACGTTCGGTCCTTCAAGGCAGGCTAGCGTCGTGTTTCCTCATCTCCAACAGAACACCAGAAACTTTTTCCTGCCCACAGTCGTTCCTCGAGGGGCCTTATCAGGTCGAGCTGGAAAAGGTTATTTTTCAGGTTGGTATTGGCCAACCCATTTGGTTGATACAAAAAGCTACTCCAAATTAATATGCTTTTTTTCCTTCAAATCCCAAGATAAATATATCGCTGGATTATGTACTGGGTAGAAATGAGGGAGGAGTTGAATTCTGCATCACTAGCAGAGGGAGAGGCAGGGAGCCCACCCCGAGCGAACCCCACCAGCCTCTCCGGGATGCTCCTGCTGACCCTGAGCCCATGGGCTTGCCCAGGCACAGCAAGCTTGCAGGGAACGGGGAATTATATATGGGATCACAGGATTTCAGCTTTATTTGCCAATGATTTACTGGGACTGATGGATTTAGCTCCTCTTTAAGCCAAGCTAAAGCTTTTCCAGGGTTTAAATCTAGTGGAAAAAAAAAAAAAAAGATTATTTTTTAATCAGTTAATACTAGACATCTGCTTGGAAAGAGGAGTATTTGTTTGGATTACATTCATATACAATGCTTTAGACTATTACTTTTTTATTTAAGGAAGGTGTTGCTGAGGTGTTTTCCATCATTTTGGATGTGCAACTCCCCTCTACGAGGGGATAAACCTCCGACAGTTTAAGAATCCAAAGAGTGCCCTTCCCTCTTCCATGCCCCTTTCACTTCCCCAGAGGTTCCTGGAGTCCTTTACAAGCAGCAGCTTTACAAACCCCTCCTGAAGCACGGGGGTACCAACTGATCGGTCTTTAGGATAAAAACCTGCGGGCCAAAATGTTAGAATAAAACTCCTCTTGTTCCTCTGAAGACCAAACATGACATTAACAGGGAAACGCAGGGATAAAACCCCACTCAATAGCGAGTTACTATTATTTTGGAACTCGTACGCGACCGGCGAATTAAGGAGCACCAGGAAGGGTACCCGTTGTAATTTTATTTTGATGCAGAAGTGCGCATCTTTCACTTTTTAACAGCTTCATGCTCCATTTTTAGCGCTAAGAGATTCATCCAAAAATGCCATTTTTCTCCACGTCCCACAGACTGCATCCTTGCCATTACATAACCAAACCACGATTTTCTATTCCCTCAAAACACGGAACAGAAGGTTACAGCAATTTCACATTCTCATACCTCCGATGCACAGGATGTCAAGTGCTTTACAGGGAATTGGAGTGAATAATTTAAGTCACCCAAGTATTTGTAGCTTTCTGGTGATATCAAAGTGACAAAACACACGGTAAACAACCAGACTTTTCCATGAAACCCATCTAGAAAGACGCGCTGATACCGTTGCACAGACTCAATTTTCAATGGTACAAGTTATAAGCTGGATCACACGTGCTTAATAGAGAATTTACAAGCGGTCTGGCAATGAGTAGGTACGCTAGCCCGCCACGTACTTACTGCTAATGAATGGAGAACCATTTGATCTACCAGCTCCTAAGGAGCGTGGGGAGATAGCAACAGAAAAGCCACGGCTGCCTCCTTGCAAATTTATTTATATTCTTAAGAATAAGCCGATCTTTTGGAAACGCAATATTCACGGTAGGCAATATGCTATGGACAACTTGAGCTGCAAAGCAGGACAGGGTAAATGTGTAAGTTTTTGTATTAGCATCAATCAATGGAATTGTTACAATCCTCCTTGCTCTGCAGCGCTATTTCTGTCCCATTTGGGAGAGGATTTGTAGCAAATCCCATCAGCTACAAACAATTTTCAGCATTTTTGGCCCGTACACGCAGACGGTGCCGTGCCGGAGACCCAACGTTCAGTGAAAGCAGAGGGGCTGGGTTAGTCGGCATAAACCACCTCTCATTAGGGGTGGGTTATCCTCTTATTTTTACATTGCCTCAACCCAACCAAAATCAAACCTCGCCCACCAGCTCTCCCCGCAGCTGACGTGCAAACCGGCCCCAGGGACAGCGGAGCCCCAGCAGCATCCCCAGCCGGCCGATGGACCAAGACGTGTCCGCGCTGCCCGCGCCAGCTGTGCCCGACCTCATCGTCCTGCCCTCGCCAGGAGCAGCCAGGCACCGGCAGCCGGGGCATCCGCGCCCGGCACGGCCACGCCGCCAGCTGAAATACAGGGGGGACCCGCTGACATCCCCCGATTTCGGCTGAGAAGCCCATTTTCTGCTCCGAGCCATGCCTGTGGGTGAGGGGGTGCTGGCACCAGCCAGAGGCACCCAGCAGCTCCCCAAAACATTTGAGATCTTACATAAAAGATTCTCAACTCTGCAGCCATATAAATATTGATAGAGAATAACTCAAAATCATTAAAGCTATTTCTTCTGATGCCTGAGCTCTGAGTAGCATCTTCGTCAGATCTCTTCGATAACAAATTTGGCAGAAGTTTTTAACGGAGCTAATAACCCAGTTACGCGTTTTCAAATTCCCTTCGCTGTGAAGCACATTCAAGCTTGCTGCGTGCAGCTTGCAGGCAGGCTTTCCTATCCCTCCTCCCCCATTTATTTTTGCATTTTCATTTTTCAAATATAAATTTGTTATCTTTGAAAAAAATCAAGTTGCGCTGGGCCTCCATTACACACCCTTGTGTTTTAACAGCAGGCAGGGAGAGGAATTAACCCATTTTCTGAAGATGATGAGACAAGAGCTAAAAAACTGGTATGAGAAGAGGGGGAAGAGAGAGATTTTCCCCGAGAGGATGAAGGACAGGGTGGCCTTCAGCTTCCTCAGACTGGGGACAGCAGGAATTACGTGGAAACACATAGTTGGAAGCACGTACAGCAATCCCATGTCCCACGTTCAGCACTGAGCAACCATTAAAAGTTACTGGTCCGGGGCCAAAAGCAATTTCTGGATGAAATATTAAGCCCTTTCAATTGTGGCAAAGTCCCTGAACCTCCAGTCCGGCCACGCAGGCGGGCAGGCAGACAACGGTATCATCTGCATTTCAATACGGGCGATTAATTTGCCTTTAGCATCGTGCGTACCAACAGGCTGCACCAATGTCCATCTGATAAGAAAAATTAGGCGCCGAGTTATCAATTATAAACTAAAGCCGCTGACCCCACGGGAGTCAGAGGGCAACGTCTGTGGATGCCACCGGTCACCCAGAGCCCGTCTATCCCTTAATTCCATTCCCCTCGTGCTTTCCGGCAGGGAACGGCTGAGATGGCTTATTTATGGGCTGGCTTTATATTGCAACTCATTTTAATTGCAAAATGGATGGTAAAAGCACAGAACGGGGACTTGCAGGCTGAAGAAGTAAACAAACCGTACTACAAACTCGCTCTGAAATTAAGTTTCTTTTCCAAACAGAGCCAAATGCCATAAATATGAATATCCTAATAGAAACAGGTAACAGCAGTGCCCTTTAAATGCTGCAGCCACCCCCCTCTGAGTCATGGTTGGGATAAAAATAGACAGAAGGGGATTCTTCACACAGCTCTCAAGTCCGATGTCCGTAACTTCAGGCTTACTCACACAGCCTGGCAGAAATACACTCCTTTTTTTGGGGGTCTGCTTACACCACGCACCCAAATTTCCAAAAATCACTAAGCCTTCAGAGATTCAAACCCCTGCGCTGTGGGGATCAGGGCGTTGTGGAAGGATGCGATTACCGGGTGGGAGCAAACCCAGGTCCACCCAAGTAAAGCCTGGCTCTTGTTTTAGGTTCGTTTTACATTTTCAGCCTTTAAGAAAAGAGATGTAAAGATGATTTTCTGAGTTTGACTCCCAAAACCCACCGTCCCTTGAGAAAAGAAAAAAAAAATAAATAAAAAATCCTCTCGTGCCGCAGCCTGTAGGTCAGAAAGCCGATTACCCTTAATGGACACGGCACATTTTGCAACGCATATCAGGTACAAGCTCCAAAACCAATCCCAGCAGCGATAAGAAACCCCATCCTTGCCCGTTCCTGACACCACAGCCCTCCACAAGAGACTGCCGGGCTGCGAAACCAGTATTTAAACTAAGACGTGAAGTTATACCCTTCGGTAGGGCAGGCAGACGGAGCGTGAGGCTGGAAAAAGCTAAAAATAACAGGATAAGCAAGGGTGGATTCCAGCCGAGCCGCATTAGTCACGGAGCGAGGGAGGCACGCGGAGCTGCTGCCCGGTGGCAGAGCAGCACCATATAAGAGCAAGACACCGACTCTTGTCTCTTCTATCCGATTTTTCCCCCCTCTCCCGTTCTGCCTCCGGCACTCTTCTCCTCCGCGCAGAGCCGCTCCGGCAGCCGCCGGCTTCTAATAATACAGCGTATTGTTTCCTGCGAGACTTGAAACAGAATAAAGATCACGAATAAAGGTGACGCGTTTTAGGGCGTCTGCTGGAATTGGACCAGTGTTGACAGACAGGCACGTGATGAGGGGTTTATTATACGTTGTGCTGAGGGGGTTTTTTAAACTTACACCCTCTGTGTGTCAAAATTGAAGCTTTGAGTTGAGTGGTGATGGAGTGACTGACGGCAGGAGGGCCCGGCAGCGGCAGCGCCTGCTCCCGGAGGAATAATTTGGATGAGCAGAAAGGGTAAGGTGAAACGTGCAGCGTTTTATCTTGGGATGAAGGCACAGGACAAGGGAGGGATCAAAAAAATCGAACGCAGCATAGGCTGGGGGGAGCCCCCTCCAAGCTGCCCCAGCAGCGCTCGGCCACACCAGCCCCACCTCCCCCATCTCCTCCCTCGGTGCCAATTGCAGTTACAGCATCCCAGCAGTTCGGCCAGCACCAAACCGAGCGGGACCGTTGCCTTGCCGAGGGGACACAGGTGACCCCATCCAGTCCCTCAGCCCAGCAGACGTGTCGCAGCCCTGCGCCCGAGCTGCTCAGGGGCTGGTGGGTGCTGGTGGGTGCTGGTGAGGGCCACCTCACCCAAAGTCACACACCTCTGCGTGGTTTGGCCACCTGGACACCCCAGCCCAGCAAAGCGACTGCCTGCAGCTTTCCAGCCCCTCAAACGTGAAAATCCCTGGGAGTGCTCAGAATACCTGGGAGCGGGGAGCAGGACGTCACCCCCGCGCAGCAGCCGTGTTTTGCACACAGTGGCTTCTTGTTCCCGAGGCCAAAACGCAGAGAATTACCATTTGTTCTCAGGACAGGGGCTGTCTTCTGAGCTTCTCCAAGCATCACAGTCATCCGAAACAGCATTCATCGCTCCAAGCCCCTTTTCCGACAGAACTAACACACACACACCACGTTCAGGCTCCTCGCGCTATTCCAATATAATTTTCAAGTTTACACAGAATTATGATAATTAAGCAGTGAAATAAGGCTTTAGGACTTCAACACTCGTGAAGACACTCGAGAAGCCAACTCTAATGAAGAAAAGCCCCTGCCGTGGCTCGATTTCAGCCCTTGCACCTGGCCAGGGGAACGGGAGTTGCTCATTCCACCCCGTGCCCTACCATGGCCTCTGCATTCAATGGTGTGTTGGACTTCGGCATTTAACGTCAGGGACATTAAATCCACCAATACACTTCTGCATCACCAGGGTACGCTGAGGCGGCTCTAGGACTAAGCCCTACCTTCTGCAAACGAGCCCAGCGATGTTTTTCCAAAGCTTCAGGAACTCCCCAGCAATCAGGTACCAGCACAACCTCTCGATTTGCCATTAAGCAGAAGCTGTTTCTGGGCCTCAGACTCCCTCTACAGAGAAATTTTTGGATTTTACTAAACTATCATTGCAAAAGGAGCCGGGGAAAAGCCGCTCACAGAAAGAAAATGCTCACAGAAGGTGTTTGCTTCCTGCTGCACAGCTTCTCTCTCCGTCACCTCCACCGGGAGCTGCGAGCCCAGAGCGGAAGGATAATAAATGGCATTTTAACACAAAAGTGGAGCAACAGCCAGGCAGGAGCCTGGTTTGTACACCAAGGAATCGTGGCCACCCCTTCACCGGCACCTCCGCGCCGAGGAGCATCTCTGCAGAAAGCAGCCTGTACAGTGTCCCTGCACCTTCCCCGGGGCTGGCTGTGCTTCTCCTCTCGATGGGCTCTCCCCGAAGCGTAGGTAAAACCCTTTGGGCCCAAAGGGCTACTGCTGGAGGTCGGAGCAAGCTGCGTGGCCCGGCCTGACTCTTCGTGGTGGTCGGCTGCTCTGGAGGAGTTGCCTTTGGCACCTGCCCCGTTTGCCCAGAGCCACGGATGCACCAGCCCGGAGCGGGCAGAGGAAAGTTCTTTGTAATAAACGCAATTACTCGGCGTTTTGTTTCTCCTTGCTTGGGGCTATGGTTCTGCATGCCACGCGTGGGCTGTGGGAGGTCGTCTGGGGTGGCACGGGCTGTGCTGGAGCTTGTATCGACATCTCGTCTGGGGAGCAGAGCCTAGGTCTGGCCTGAAGCCCCTGGCACCGCTTGATTTTCAGGGTACGAGGGAGAAAAGGAGCAGGGGATATCAAATACCTGAGGCGTGGGAGGAGAAAGAGACGGCGATGAGAATGCTGGCTGCTGCAGCCAAGCCATCACAGCTTACGGTTACCAAATACATCACCCTGGCTCTCAGGGCGCTGCTTTGGGGTGCAAAGGAGCACTTCACTTTGCCGCAGGGGGTATTACTCCAAGGGATGCTCCTCGCCACTCTGGAGACAGCAGCAGCATGCCCACGGCACGGAGATACCTCTGGTGGCCTTCTGGTGGAGATACTGCTGGAGATACTATGGAGATACTATCTCTGGTGGAGAAGCTGCGGAGAGTTTATTTTACCAGAAGCGGTTATTTCTCTGCCAGACATGCGCTACGTTGCACATTTACTAGTTTTCCTCCAAATACGTTGCTTTAACAAGCAAAAGGTTTTTTTTAATAAAGCTACAGTTACTACCTCAAGCAAGCTGGCTCTGTCTCTGGGATGAAACGCTGTCCCTTGGGGATCAAGGGAGGGACATCTGCAGGGTCGGATCCAGACATCTGCCTGCTCCAGCCTTGATTCCAGTTTTGTTTGGTCCAGTGCAAAACATAAAAATAAGAGTGATCAACAGGCATGCCTTCAGCACCGGGTTATATTCTGCAGACAACACCGGCTGCAAGCTCCAGCCTCGCTAATGCGTGGCTTCCTAAAGGCTCAGCACTGAAACCCTCGGAAGCGTTTTTGGAGGCTGCAGCAGCTCTCCAGCATCTATTATTAGCATCAGCAATTCCAATGATATTAACCTTCAGCTAATTCCACACCCAAATCATTTCAGGAGTACGAAAGCGTACGGCTAACAGGGTAGGAGGGACGGCAAAAACGGTGCTGGAGCGGGTGGGAGTTCAGAGCCATCCTGAAACGGCAGCGTGGCTCCCTAGGGATAACACAGCTTTCCGCTTCCCGTCGGACCGAGCCATCCAGAGGGCTGGGATGGGGAACAGCAAGCAAAAAAAAAAGATTATATATATATATATATATATATATGTATATGGCAATATGGCATATAGGGGCAGACGGGACTATCTGTAAAATAGTCCACACGTCTTAAGCCAGCCTGGACTGGTATTTCTTGGGAAACAACAGGCACAGTTCATCCGGCTTTTGTGCAGGCAGGAGGACTGGATAAGCTCCTGAGCAACTTTTGTGTGCCATGTAAATATGATTAAGGTATGGAAATATTAGCCATTTTGGTCATTTGAGGCTGTATTTTTAAACAACTTCCACGAGAAGAGTGGGACCAGGCTGTAGAGAGGTCTCGTTCGCAGGCGCATGCCCGGAGTTTCACCTGCTTTGCCCTTCCCAGCATCAGACAAGGGGAAAAAGTCCCGGAGATGTTTTTCCAAGGCTACAGGATGTTTCCTTGCTGCTCCCAGCAGCTCCCAGGTCAGCCCACAGAAGTAACATGCTGAGAGTCTTCCTCCTAAGACAAGGCCTCTCTCGTCTTTGCAAGGCACAGCTAGAAGCTGCCTTTATGATTTCCAACCTGAGAAGTAATAAAAGAAAAAAAGAAAGGGCCAGCCAGATTGTGCCGGGATATAGGCTAAGCTATTGGATATTTGGCATTAATGCAAATGCACAGCATAGAGAATTCAGTAAGGAAAAATGATTTGCAGATTAATTTTTTTTTTTTTTTAACTACTAAGAACAGTTAATCATCAACCTCCTATCAGGCAAAGGAGACAGAGAAGAGGACGGCCACGCATGACTCGGGTACAGAATTCTGATATTTCCCCAAGTCCCTCTTTAATAAATTCAATATAGGAATTACATTAAATAAAAAGTTTAGATTAAATTTTTAATAACTCACTAAAAGCATTTCAATTCCCCATGGACTGTACATACTAGCAGCTTTTGTATGCATAAAGAATTAAGCACTTTAATACAGTTCTCTTTCTTTAGCGTTGCCATCTACCAGCTGAGAGAGGATTAAATCTCAGCCCGGCACTTCCCTTTCCTCCCCAGCCCCTCTGAACCGCAGTTATTTCCTCTAGCCCAGCCGAACGCTCGGATTTCATTTTAACAAAGCACGGACGAGCTGAAATAAATGGCCTCAGCGCGATTTTCTCATTTAAAGGAGATCTATAGATCACTGAGCAGGAAACCCAGATTGCCGATATAAATAAGATCTACCACTTCTGTGACGCAAATGACTCCGCAGGCGCGACAGGGAAAAGACAAAGCGCCCCAAAATGATACAAGTGCTTGAAAAAGCTGGAAACCCTTGAAGAGAAGAGCGATTATGGAGCACCTCACGTCTAAGGCAACAACTGCGGATAATTGCAAGAGGGAAACTCATTTTCCACCGACGCCATCAGCGCTTTGCTTACAGAAGCAGGATTGATTGCGGATCTAGGTTAGCGTGCGAGCGGGAAGAAATATTTTCAAATCCTTTTTAGTTATAGCTAGGGAAACTTCTCATGCAAAAGTGGAATTATGTGAAGATCTGACAGCCGAAAAAGAGCAAAGCTCGCTGCTGGAGAAGTTGCAGCCACTCCTCAGCGGCGTTATTCTGCCCTGCACCTGCGGTGCTTGGCTGGGGGGCTCGGGGGGATGGCAGCCCCTAGCCACAGGAACTCGCGGTCCAAGGCGGGTCAGCCTTGGAGAACGCTAAACTGATGAGATGATGTGATTATCTTAAACAGCTATTTGTTTTAGAAACTAAATACCTGTACTGAGTCATTGGGAGAAACCGGGAAATCAGATTTCCTTCCAGTGGTGGTTATACCTAAATATTGTAACTTAACTCAGGAATTTCGGAGGCTTTCCCTTCAAAAAGCATCATAAAAGTCCATTTTTCCCACCAAAAATGAAACGGTGCTCCCTGTAAACCTCCTTTGGGCGGCACCGCCGCATCCTGGCCGTGCGGTAAGTAGAGGAATTTGCACAGCTGAGTGTAGGGGCTGCTTTGGTAAAATAGTTACCCAACAGCAGCCTCCTCACACAAGGCATTAAAAGGTTCATTTCACTGGGGGAAGTCATACAGTGTCTGACTGCAGACTGGTTTGGCGTTCAGAAAGCTTATTTCACCTTCTCAAAGGCAGCTTCGCCAAAATGCTGGTAAATGGTTTATTTCCCACACAAGCCCAGGGAAGCTCACTGTGCCTTTCTCTTTATCCTTTGCTTCCTCACGATGAGAGAGTAAATCTCAAGCATCCCTTGCAAGCCCACTTTGGGTTTTGCGCGTTTGTGCACGGATAAATACCGAGCTGCCCGCCCGTGCACCGGCACGGCAAATCCTTGGTGCGAGAGCGTGCCACGGCTCTGCCCGCCCATCCCGGCCGCGCGTCGCGCTGCCCTTCCAGCCCTGCCTGCACACGCGCAGGGCACGCTCACTCCCACGGGCACTGGATGTGAAGGTGTTCCTTCCCCCCGAAACCAGACGTTGTGCTGGAGGACAGGCTGCCCGGTTTCAGCGCAGGAGGGGACGCAGCAGTGTCAGAAACGCGCGGGGAGCAGAGGACGTGGCATCTCCGCTCTGGAGCGACTCGTATCAACGCTGCACGAACAGTACCGAGGAGTTATTTAAAGCATCCCATGAAGCAGTACGGATTGGTTTTGCCTGGGAAATCTCTCTCCAGACGCTGTTTACAATGCCAGGTTGTCGCAGGAGCGTGGCTCGGCTCAGGCGCTCCAAGCCCACCTGCCTCTGCAGGAGACAGGCACCCGGCTTTACGCCACTGACGTTAATTGTACCCATTTTTTTTGCTGCTAGGAGTAGGAGAAATGATGCCCCGAATGCAGCCAGAACCTAGTTTGTTTTTTCCAGTTTCTACACAAACTTTAAAAAATAACCAAGTATTGTGCTTGGTTTTCCAACCAGCAGCCACTCAATGCAAAACCACCTTAAACCCAGGCAGAGAAAAATAAGGAAATAAATCACAACAATTGTTGTTGTCCATATCACTGCTAAGCCAGTTCTGTTATTAACAGAAACACACTTGGTAAGGTTTTGGGTGTAGTTGGAGTAATATTTAAAATATTTACATAGGGAGTTTCAGCAGACATGCCTGGGGTGTCTGTCAAACAACCAAGACCATTAGCTTTGGGGTCGAGGACGGGGCTGCCTGCAGGTGCTGGACCACCAAAAGGGCAGAGATTTCTCCCTGGCAGACCCAGGACCACTTGCCCGCGGACCGACGCCAGCGGGGCAGGAGGGGCTGCTCCGTACTTCGCAAATCCCCGCTTGCCATTCCAGTTCCTCCAGCAATCTCCGCCTGGTTAGACTTCAACCCTACCACTTTCCGCTCGCTATTTATTTTATTACCTTTTCTAAGTGCCCGCGAGAGTTTGAGGGCCTGGTCAGTTTAATACTTGTTCCTGAAAGCCTTGGGCAGCCCCAGCTCCGGCAATCGCTGCTGGGATGGAGCCAGCCTGGCTTTCGAGTGCTCCTCGGCAGTTGCAGCTTCTTTTCGGATGGTTTTTAAATACCCTCTGCGTATAATTTCTCTCTCCTCATAGAACATTATTTTCCACAGCGCCAGGTGGGACAGACACCCCACGCTGGTTACTGCAACCGCAGTAACTACAGTCCTTCAGGAGTCAAAATAACAGGTTTGACACCGCGCAGGTCGGTTCTGAGAATTAAAAAAAACCCACTACCTGGCATTTATCGCACCCAATACGTAAGAAACAGATGCATAAGTACATAATTATTATCCTGTCAAATAAGCGTTCCTGCTGCCCACTGCGATCTCAACCCGAGATACTCACTTAGCTTTAAGTGGGAATTTGAAACTATTAGCGAAGGCGCAGCAGGGGAGGGGTACGAGACCGCAGAATCCCTTGATTTCAAGATTTCGCCAACAAAATGATGTTCTGAGACGATACAAATTTTGACTTGCATAAAGGCTCACTTCTCTCTTTGGAAATCCTTAGCGTTTGCTACTTACTACACGCAGCACCAAAAATACTCTTTTAAAATAGAGTCATTGGCCTTCTATGGCCACGCTCAGGAACAGCACTCTTCAGCATCGCGTACGAGTACATTAACGGGAGATTTGCTGCTGCCTGCAACACAACTAGCACTAGAACAACCCAACTTTCTCTGCTTGTTTCGGCGATTTCCGCATCCCGTACGAACCGTTCACTTACCAATCGACCGGGAAGCACTGCCAGCTCGCGGGGGTCCATCACACAGAGGAATTCACATAATAGTAGTACTCAAAAAGGCGAATCATTCATCAAAAAAGAGTCCGTATACTGTCACCCCATGTATTCGGCCCTTTCTTTAATGAAAGCCTTCGCAGCAGCAATGGAGATAAAATTTTTGCTCCAGACTATTAATTGTGGGCATTTTGCCTGGCCCAGTTTCAGAAGCAGCAAACATACATCTCCCCAATCTGCGTGATTACCAACGCTCTTCAAGCAACAAGCACTTCAGGGTACCCATAGATGTTTTCTCAGCTTAATGACATTGCACGCTTTGGCAGAGTCATTAATATCTTGCCAGCCCCGTCTAACCTTTGAGCTGGGTGGAAAGTGGCCAAAGTACAGGGCCGCTTTGATTCCTCCGCAGCAGCACACGGCAGCCACGCATCGCCCGCATCCCTGCCGGTCCCACACCCAGGGACGCCGGGGGCACACCGGCACAAAGCAAACACAAACGCCTGGTTTGATGGAAGCTACAGTATTTGCCACAGGTAAAAGGTTTGGTTTTCACGTCAGCTAAGCCTTAAGAAAATTGCACTGCCCTGGAGAACCTCTCTCATCATGGTTTTGACTTTCTTTAGTTGCCTGATGAAGAGTTAAATGGTCAAATCAAACAGGTAAAGAGCTCTCAGGTGGAGAGAGAGGGTCTTGCTGGGCCTCTGTGCCGTAGGAATGACAGAAGTGCAATTTCCTGCAAGCCAGAAGTTTGATTTTGAAAATTAGCGTGTCAGAAGTTAATGCACCGACAGTTCTTGCCTGGGGAAAATTGCTTTCAGGCATTAAACCCCTGAGCGTTACTCCCTGCTACATAATTGACTACCGAGACAACATCGAACATCGTCTAAGGATGAAGAACCTAACGCTAAGCAAGCTCAATCAAGCAATTATTACTTAAGTGAGAACAAACTCACTGCCAATCTTGTCAAGCAAATATTTGCTCCCTGCACGCAGGGGACGACGCACCAAGGTAGACCAAAGCTTTGCAACACGCAACACCAAGGCTCTGCGCTCGATCCTGGCCCACGTTCCCAACAGCCCTGCTACACCAAAACTCTCGTGGGGCTTTTAACAAGCGCCTGTCAGGCATGGAAGCATCGCTGCTGACTCCATTCCTCTACTCCCTCTTGCCAGCATGGTCTACACGTTCCTCCTTCCACCCCGGCTGCTCTGACCCAGCTCTCTCTGCAGAGCTGCCCTTCCGCTCCATCAAACACAGACCCCTGCCCAGGGGCAATTATTCAATCATTTCAAGATTTCATCCCGCACTGTAACGTATACTTTGAATTAGCCTCAGATTTTCAGCAGCCATGAGAGCAGACACCAGTAAAGCCACAGGCAGAAGAAACAAATATGTACATGGTCCACGGCAACTTCCACCCTACCAGCCTCTGGTGTCTCCAGCCCTTAGAGCCTGTTGCAGAGGTTTCCAACTGTTTCCAAATGCAGACCCGAAACTTTCCCAACCTGCAGACAGTGAATTTAAGACTGCCACCACCACCTCGGGCTCTTCTTCGCTGCCTTCCAGGGTTCCCCCCCCCAAAATTCATCCACAGACCTCCACGGGCAGCTGGCCACCCATCAAACAGCTCTGAAGGAAGCGGGAGCACCGTGCCCACCTCCACTATCTCAAGACAGCCTCGAGGACCAAACGAGTCAGAAGGAAACAAATTTAACTTCCTAACACCCTGTAGACGCACGAGCCCACGCGCCTGAGGGTAAGTTACGCGTCTAGGCTGCCAGCGCTGATGTGTGACCTGCTACATACGCTGCCAGAGGCCCCGGGTAACGGGCAGCTATCTGTCTCGACAGCGTATATAGGAATATTTTAGTGATGAAAAGGGAAAACACAAACTCCAGGACACCCTTACCCAGACAGAAGTCTTCTGCAGAAGTCCTGGAGGCTGCAGGGACGAGCTTTTATCGCCACTGCCTGCAATAAGCCTGCTTTGTGGACAGCAAAATTCATTCGGCAGTGCCATCCATCTGCACGCTGCCACGAGCGCCCGAGTCTGTACAGAGCGAAGTCGGCTGGCTGAGCCATTTCCTCTCCTGCAAGTGTGTTTTGTTTTTTTTTTTTAATTGACTATGGAATTTGCAGCTACTATTTTCAGAAAATACATCCTATTGATTGTAATTACCATCCTCAGAGATGCAATGGAAAGAATATTAAACCCATTAACGCTGATTTGGATTTTATTAGAGCCATTAGTGAAACGGCAAGCAGAGCGCCGCTGCTTCCCGAGCACCTCAACAGCTCCCGAGCGCCATAAATCACCTCGCAGCACATTTGTTACCACTTCGGATGCAGCCAGGAGTTGAGCAAAGGGGAAAAAACGGGGGGCAGCAGGCTTCCCGCAGCCGGGCAATGAGATTGGTCCAAGCACCTTTCTGATGAACCTTCTAAGCATCAACTGCCTTCAGAAAAGATGTCGTTTCTTCTCTCAGGCAAAGGGCCAGCCATCTAACGCAACCCACTGAGCTTGCGCGTGTCAGAGCGGGCTCGCAGGCAGCTCGAGCTGCCCCAAAAGAAAAAAAAACCAAAACAGAAAGGTGGGAGGAACGTGCTGCCACCCGCATGGCGCAAGCGCCCGCCTGGCCGTGCTGGCCTGGGTCAAAAGCGAGAAACATTCGGCCCATCGTAGCAGCCTGAAATTGGTGACTTCCAAACACGATTTTTAAGTGGCTCGATCCCGTCTCTCAGCAGATTTGGTCACAGCATGAAGCCCCATAAAGCGATGCAGCAGCTGGGTGAAGTCAAAGGGAGTAGTAACATCACGGAGTAAGTTCAGGTCCTGCGGCACGACCGGGCAGCAGCTCCAGAAAGTCATTTCACCCTCATTTGTGGGGAAGGACGGAAACATCCTCTATTTCTAGACATCACCTTCCCATGGGTACCTGACCCACATGGACCCTCCCAGAGCCACCAGACCAATGCGGCACTAGGACCTGGGTGGCATTACAGCAACCCCACGTCTTGAGAACAAGACATGGACATGGCATGGCCAGGATGGACCGACCTGCAGCCCAGCACCATCCAACCCAGCTGGTCCTGTGGTTCTCTTACCAGCGTCATTTAACGGGCCTGCTGACACCAAGCAGAAGTCACCGGCCTCTTCCCCAATGCTCCTGGTAGGAGCTTCTCAGCCGCTTACCCTGTCTGCAACCTGAGGAACCAGCCTGGGCCCTCCCACCTCCTTTGTGTTGTGTAATTGCATCTGAAAGCTAAACAACAGCCGTTTCTACGTCATTCCTATCCACTTTCTCCAACCTTCCCAGCAACTTTGGGCAGATCTCTGAAGGTCCCTCTTCAGCCTAAACATTTTATTTGGTCTAGCCGCAGCCCTCTCCACCCCTCCGTGCATTTCAGCCCAGAACTTCCTTGCTGACAAAACCTCCTAAAGCCATGTTAGCATTTCCGTAGACGTTCGAATTCCCTTCTCCTGTGACTCCAGCCCGACCCAACATCCCTCAGCAAGGACTCAGCACAGGTCACTGCAGGCTCATGGATCATCAGAAGCTCCTAAATCCAGCTTCGGATGCTGCCAGCCAGGGCCAGGAGGCAGGGACGGAGCAGGCAGGGTTCCTCTCCCAGCACCACATCTGACCCGATGGTGAGGAGCACACCATCAGCCGGGCAGCAAAGTTGAGGCATCACAGAGACGTGACGGGTCACACCTGCCCTGCCTTCTCTTGGAGCACGATAAAAAGCAACTAAATATAGGTACCGACAGCAGAAAGGACTCTCTATTTCTCTAATTCCATAGGAGTTGCTCAGGATTTTATTTTTCATAATAGAGCGTCGATGCTGGGTTCCTGATAACATAAACCAGCCCCAGAAACACTTCCGCTGCAAGCATCAGCTGCTTTCACACCACATCCTTGGTGACAAGATCGTTTTAGGCTATACCAGCCAAGGCCTATGATCCTGAAATGTCCCTTTTTCTAATATATTCTGCTAGCAGCTGGAGCAAGCTAGTCCATCTTCTCCGTAGTTGCTTCCTGGCTGGTTTCACTTCATGATTTTCATGTTTACAAACACTTGGGCTTCCAGCAGGGTAAGGCAAGGTTTTGTTATAAATAGCAAGATACTGAACCGCAGGAAAATGTCAGGGGCAGGAGGAAAAAAAATAAAAAGAGATTTCCTCTTCAACCTCCTTTCAGTGAGCCTTGAAGATATTGAGTCCCCACAGCTCATGGGATGCTACAGACACAGCCCAAACCGTGCGGGAGGGGAGTGCAGTACCACGGGAAGCATCTCACACCTCCTCCGAGCTGGCCAGCGGGTGAAATGCCTCTTCCCAGAGGGGTCTGGGCTGCTGCCGACAGCCCTTTCCCTTCGTCCCAGGTGGGAAACGGAAGCAGCAGAGCTGGCATACCCCCTCCTCCTCCTCCCTGTCTGCCACGTTAAGGGCAATCCTGGCATTGCAGGAGCGAAGACAAGGCCGGGAAGGCAAACCGAAAGCCGCCTTGCTCTGGTGCCTCCAGGACCGCTGGTTGGGTGGAGAGTTGAGGAAAGAGTCTCTCCAGGGCCACATACAGTGAAAAATTCACGTCTACACAGCGGGAAACTCCAGTGTGAGTGTCAGAGGACTGGCAGCTCAGCCCCACCCATGGGAGATGCTTTCAAGGCACTGGGCTCCTCGATGCCCAAACCTGGGTGCCCGTCGCGGTTCCGACCGGCTCCGCGTGCTGCCAAGGGTCCCTCAGGCTGCCCAGCACAACCTGCAAACCCCGACTCTCGGCAGGACAAGTCAGGGCAGGAGGCAGGCGTGAATGCCTTCCGGTGCCTTTGTGCTCGCTCACAGGAGGGAACGGAAGGATGAAGGAGGAAAATCCTTACAGAGGTGAACAGGCAAAATTCCTTAGGTGACACCTCACCTGGTTAAGCACATAGCCGGAGGCAAAGAGTTTCCAGCCCTGCCGATGCTGCCAGCAGCTCGGGGCAGCGGGAGTTTATCAGATAACACTGACGAAATGAGCTTCCAAACCACAAAAATGAGCCTTTTTTTCAGTTGTTGTTTGGTTGTTTGTTTTTTTTTTTTTAAGGTGAGTTTCTGTACAAATGACTGTAATTAAGGATGTTACCTGTCAGTTCCTCAGGGCAGTGAGGCTACAACATTCAGGCTTTGGAAAAAGTGTCCTGCGTGGCAGCGGTCCCACTGCCCTGTCAGCTTATTTACCATATCCAGCACCCACCCAGATTTCTCACCAATTCGTTGTAATTCAAGGATTTAGGGGGAAATCCCCACCTCCCTGAGCCAGATGACTTCACAGGAAGTAAGGGAATGGAATGCCATAAAAAAAAAAAAAAAAAAAAAA
>VXBL01003291.1:1432087-1515532 GCA_013400195.1 Aramus guarauna
GGCCCGTCCGGCCCGCTGGCTGCAGGCGGGGCTGGCTGCGGGGCGGGCAGAGGCTGCCTCCGGGCAGCGCAGGGCCTCTGCGGTACGGGGGCTGTGGGAAACGCTGTTTTGCCGTGCAAATACAGCTCTTACGGGGGGGGAAAATAAAATAAAATCAAAAATAAAAAAATCCTTTTGGAAAAGGGGTGGCACGTGGCACCTTTCGCCATCGCTTCTGCGTCAGGCTTAGGATGCCCGGGTTTGCGGGGAGGCTTCGTTGTTAGTTGCAATGCGAGCGGCATCCTCCGCCACGCACCCCGAGGGATGTACACGGGCGCACGGTACAAATTACCGCTTCTCACGCTCTCAATTTCTTTCCTTTTTTCGTAGTAACTAGTTAGGAGTGGCCTATAAATAACTCTGCTAAAAAAACTGATCTGGTTTATATATTCTGGGTCACTGAAGGCAAGTTTAACGCGCAAATGTTCCCATTCCCAAATTCATTTAAAGTAGACCTTTTAAGGTCGCGTGGCCGAGATGGAGAGCATTAATCACGCAGAAGAGCCCCGTCAACGCCGTATTTGGGCAGCAGCACCCAGCTGGCCTCTGAGCCTCCCGTGGCAGATCCCTACAGACCCAGCGCAGCAGATGCAGTGGGGCTGATAAACTTCTTACGGCCCTGGGGTCTGGCAGAGGGAGAGCTAGTCTTAATTATAATTAAATTCAACCATTGGATTGAGAGTTTGATTTTTTGGCAGAAATAGGGAAAGCTACGTAAGAAACGCATCCTTAAGATTGCGTGGGGTTTAAAACTGTCCCGTTGCGTAGGATGGAGGGGGTGATGCCAAGCACCCGGTGCGTGCCGGAGCGTGTGCGCGGCACAGACACCCGGCGAGCGTGTACAGATCTGGCGTGGCAGCGCTGGGGGGATCTGTCCTCTGCAGGTCCCTGCCCCGGCGCTGCCGGTGCCCTGCCTGCACGCAGGCACTCCAGCCTGGGTTTGTCAGTTCTTCCAAATGGGGTAAAGGGAGGAGGGAAAGGAGGGAAACATCTGTAGCCACTTAACTCCCGGGACTTTTGAACTCATTGCTATGCAGCTGTTCATCCCGAGGAGATTACAGACCTGCGCCGGCGGAGCAGGGCGGAGGACGTGCCTACTCTGCTGATTTACAAGTCTTAGTCAACATTCATCTCTTTGCAGCAGTGGCCGAGTGCCACGGAGGGTCATGATTTCAATCCCGGGAATTCGTGCTGGGTACCAAAAACCCGACACCGTGAGGCAGACAGAAAAGAGATTGGTGTAACCTGTCGGGAGTCAGGGCACAGACTCGGGCTGAAATGTTTTAGGTGCCGTGGAGGCACCCGCTTTTCTCCCATCTAAGCGTGCCCTGTGGGGTGGGAGACCTCGTGGCCTCTAGCCACAGCCTGGGAGGAATAAAATGGAACTATGGTACCGGGCAAACAGTAATATGGCTTACTTGGCCAAGGTGCTCTTAACCTCTGGTTAAGAGTCCTTACCAGGTGCCCTCCAGGTTACCAGCAAGGATTAACCCAAGATACTCTCACGATAACCAAGAGCAGCCATGGTCACGGCTGCTTCCCTCCTCCCCACACCATCCCGGCTTGCCCCGCAGGCTGCCGGGGCTTGCGGTTGCGACTCAGTTATAAAATCATTCCAGCGAATGACAGGAGGGAGCAAGAATTAAGCCTTGATCCTGGCAATCGATTATATCGGCAAAAGTTTTTGCCAGTTGCACACCTGTATTTGACGTACTTTGTAGGGTGTAATTCTTTTGACTATCACCATCACCATAAGCTAATATCTGCCGAGCAAAGCGGAGAAGCTGCCCGATTGGTTCCAGTCTGGCAGTCGCAGGCTGCGGAAAGCTTTATTTATAGGATCTCACAGTGTGCCTGATTGATTAGGAAGATTTCTTCGATGCAAGTGCATTGATAACATCTCATGGAGAGAACTCCCCTCCCGTGTATCACATTGAATTTCCTAGTGCAGCGCCCATCCACGATGCCCGGAGGGGAACAACGTGGGCGAAAGCCACCTCCCGTTGCAAATTTGCCTGTTCTGGGTGGAATAAGGCTGTTTCAGCCACCGTGACCATCGTTCAGCCCAACACGGTTGACTCCCCGGCACCGCTTTTCCATACTTCCATACCTTGCAAATGCCTGCCTGCTGCCCTGTCCTCAAACGATGGCGGTCCCTGATGAGGTTAATCCAAGAATACGTCTGTTTGATGGTTTTATAAGTCTCTTTTTTTTTTTTTTACTCTTGTTTTCATTGCAGACAGTTGCAATCTTCTTTAATCTTGTAGTAAGCCCTCTACATTTCTAATTATACATGGGGAGTATACTTCCACTCGACCCTTCACAAGAAGAAACTAGGTATTGTTATTCAAAACACATATGTAATTTCTCTCTTTTACAAGCCTACATCAAATAGGTTGCTTCTCCAATGCAATGAAAAACTTGAAATTCATATGAATTTTAAAGGGTGAAGAGTGTGAACACAAGCCCTTGTAGATGAAAGAACGTGCTTTACAGTTATTTCATTCAGTGCAAAGGAGGTTTTAATACAAACAAGGCATGTTGAGTTTGTTCTGAAACAGAAATACATCCTAAAAGTGAGATACTTATTACTTTCATTGAATGAATGCAGGGCCGTTTTAAAAGCCTGTTTGCTTATTATCATAAGCTATTAAATTTATTTCATTTTACCATTTTGACACTACTCTAACCCTGTTCTAAAATGCGTTTCGTGTGCTCTCTCTCATGCTAAATTGCAGAAGCTTTTGAGTGGGGGAAAGAGGAAGGCAGGGAAGCAGGGGACTCACAACCACCCTTCAGCTGCCTCCTTCTCCTGGCCTGCACAGACATCACCCAAAGCCAGACGTACAAGAACATCTCCGCCAGCTGGGTCTTCGTCTCACCTACCGTTCAGCACCCTCATCTCTGCCCTGAGCCCCCGCACCCCGCGCAGGACATGCTGTCTGGTGCAGGGATTCCGATAGGAGGAGAAGACCGCGTAGACCATCTGCCCCAGAAAACTGGTGAGTTCCTGGCATCAGTCAGTCCTCCGATAATTACGCACGGCAGCAGCTAGTGATGGATTGAAGCACAGTCAGTAGCGAGTGCTGACATTTGATCGGATATTTTTTAACCAAATGCTTTTGGATCGTGACTTTTTAAAGAGCTTGGGTTTCTCCCAGCTTTGGAAGCCTGCCTTTCCTGCCAGGCTCATTGATTTAGTCTCTCCAAAGTGCTTTCTCCTAAAGGAGCCCCAACCAGAGGATCTCCAGGAGCGCTAATTCAGTTTGGGCTGCGTTGTAAGGAAAGAGGACGCAACTGCATCCTACAGGTACTTTCGTTTGAAACTGGGTTTGCTGTTCTTATGCGTGCAACCTGGGAGCCCACTGAGAGCCCCAAATTAGACCCGTAATCGGTCCAAGGAAACCGTGCCTCTACCTTAGAAGTCTGGCTGGGGTTTCTGGTGAGGGATTACTCTTTACTTGACTTCCACACAGAGCTGACCGCTGTCATTACGCAGGTGAGGATTCGCCAGGGCAACGACGGTGACCTACCTGCCCCGAGACAGCAGAGGAAAGCATAGTTTCCTCCGAACACCAAGAATTCGTGCTTCCCACCACCCCTAAAAAGGAAGAGGACTGCACTGAGATCAACGCACATTTCCTTTTCCTGGTACAACCCCTCTGTAAGTGTTTCTGGGTTTTGTCATCCCATGGGCAGGAGAAAGGCTGTCAGCGTTTGCCTGGAGTCGGCGCTGGACCCCGACACACACACAAAGTGAGTGTAGGCTTCCAAAAACCAGGTGGCCAACATATTCACTGGCCCCTAAACTGGCCACTTTTATTCAGGAGCTTTTTTTTTTTACCCATTCCTCTTTTTCTGTAAAATATTTCTGCTACACATTCGGTTGGTCTGTCCCGGCTGAACTCGCTGTGGAGGTATTCTAATCTTTCATTACAAATAACACATCTGCCAGCTTTCGCATACAGCGTAAGCCAAGTGCAATAGCTGTGGTTTCTTCTTCCTTAGCCTGCAGGAGCCAAAAAGATCCCTGGCTTCCGTCATGTCACTGCCTTAATTCTGAGCCATCTTTAAAATATCCACCCTGGTAAATATTCCCCGTCCAAGGAATCACAGCTGTCCCCAACCCCAGCTGTCCCCAAGCCACCGTGGCCCCGCTCCAGCTCCAGCTGGGGAGGAGGATGAGGGAGGAGAGTCCCCAAGCTGCCTCCAGCCGGGGTGTCCCTCAGCAGCTCCATCCCCTGCACAGCCCCCAGCCTCTCCCTGCAGCTCAGGATGGGCACTACACCATTTCCAAGGAAAAAAAAAAACAAACGTTTTTTCTGGTGTGGAGGAGAGCCTGGTTCTGTCCTGCCTACAGCACGCAGATACCATGGTGACAGACACCTTCCAACATTACGAAAGCAAACAGGAACTCATGAGTTTGTGTTTTAAGGCCAAATTATATATAGGAGCACCACACGCTTGACATCTGTCGCTGCTTCCTATTAGTACCCTTTGCTTGATTAATCCCCCGCAGCCAGCCGAGCCCCCAGCTAGCGCTGGGAGGTACTCCTCACGCTTTCTGGGCTCTGTTGGAGAGATTTAACGAACTCCTGTGCAAGGCAGCCCTGGCCCGCTGCCTGCCCGAGCCCTGCCAGCCTCCCACGCACGTCTTGCAGCACGTGGGAGAGAGCAGGACAAGCCGCGCTGAAGTCCCACCACCAGCTACCGGAGGGGCCGGGGACGACTGTGGGAGGATGGAACAACAATTTGGGGAGGGTGGAGTATTCTCCTCGTCCTGTTCAGCTGCGGTTGGTGTTATTTAGCTGTTTTCCCAGGTGATGCTCGGAGCCCCGGGTACAACCGAGCTGGCATATTGGTGCCTCTAACATAAATTCCGCAGACATCAGAGTAGGCAGGGGAATGAAAAAAAAGGTCAAATTTAAGCTCAAATGCTGCTGGGAAAATGAATGTATCACTCATACAGAAGTGATGACTGTAACGCGTTTATAAATATACCCGCGCGAGAGGTGCTATTCCCTCCATCAGCTGTCCTTGGTGCAGCGTGCCGCAGGCTGTGCCCGCGTCTCTGCCGTCTCCTGCTCGCCCGTGCAGCCAGGCACAGATGCTTTGGTTTATTTTTTACCCGCCTTAACTTTTTTTATACTGACCACCAGGTCTCACCTGTAAGATTTTCCCACCTCGTGGGATTTCTGCCGCTCTGGGAGCAGCTGTGGTCACACCTGGCTGGGGCTTCGTGCATCCTCTTGTCCCAAGTGAAGGAGACGAGGCGGCCGTGCTCTCCCCGTGGGTGCTGGGGTGGGATTTTGTTCAGCACTTTGGTTTCAGGGAGCGTTCAAGCCCTGGTTAAGAAGTGCTGCGTGAGCCCTGGGGCTGGCAGCTTACATCCTCGCCCAGTAAAGAAAACCAGAAAAGGAAGAAAACGAGATTACTTTGGCTTGAGAGTAGCAGCGGGAGCGCCTTGTGATAAAAAAACTTGAAAACGGTCCACAGATCGGAACAGAAATTCTGTGATTGCTTCAGAGGGATGAATATTTTGGAAGAGCAGGTGCATGTCCAGACTGCTGCCGCAGCTCCGGCTCCAGCCCTGCGCAGTGTGGTCCTCAGCACCTTGTAAAAGCCCGAGCAGCCAAATGCCCTTGCATGCTGCTGACTCGCCGCATTCGATAGAAACTTGCATTGCATCCGGTGTTTCAAACATCTTTTTACTGATTTACTACCGCTTGTTCATACATCAAAGGTTGCCTCCTCTCTCAAAAATCACAGACACCACCCTGCAATCCCTGCACACGCAGATTATCCCTACCACGGGCCACAGCCCTGATGCTTTGGCTTCGGGAGATAGAAGCAGGAGGATGCCGCGTTGCTCCACGGCTCCCGGCCGGCCCTGCGCCTCTCTGCAACTGAGACTCCAGCAGCAAACCCAACACGCTCCACCCTGAAACACTGACCCAGAAAATGATGCCCATCCCCATTTAAACCTGAGGAGGGCCGGGCGCTCACCCGCAGCCAGCGCGACGCGGACGTGGGGTCTGGCCGGCAGCATCCCTCCCTGGGCCGCTGGAGGGGGGGGACGTGGCACGGGGCGGCTTACGTGGCTGCCAGCAAAACCTTTGCGGGAATGGTTTCTGTACGTTGCTGTTTGGATTTGCAGGTTTAACTATTTAAATTTAGCAAATTAATCCTTTGCTTAATTTAGAGGGGGGATAAAGGGGGAGGCAGTTCGCACGAGGCAGCAAGAGTCTGAGTGATTACGCTCTCATTAAAGCCCTTATGCTGGCAGGGGAGGTAGCAGAGGTGGAGGAGAGGGATAACGGCAGCCTCTCCTCTTCTTTGGCTCTGGCAGGCCCCAGTTGCCCGTACTGGGATTTGATTTTTACAGCACGAGAAGCTGCTGGGATGGCTCATCCCCTGCCGGGGCTTCCCCAGCTCCTTGCTGGGGCTGAGAGGAGCACAGACCCCCCCCAAGTCGTCCCCACGTGGCCTGATGCTGCTCTGTGCGATGGGCACATCAGTCCGGCCGCAGCTGTACAGAGGCCGCAAAAATGGCCGTTACTGGTGTCCTAACACACGCCTCCTATCCTGTGTGCAACCGGAAAATAATAATAGCAATAAAAAAAAGCTTCTGTCCAAAGTGGCTTTCTTCTCAATAATTTGCTGTGGGGTGGAGGAGGAACGAAAGGGCAACGTGACGTGAAGCACGCGGATGGAAAAGGGCGAGCTGTTTAAACAACCTCTCTTACGTATCTTATTTAACTCTTTTTGTGTGCATCTCTGACCAAACTCAATGACAAATTCACATCCTGACATCTGGGAATACTCAAGAAGATAATGGTGGGGAAAGAAGGAAAAAAGAGCCCTTCTCTTTTTTCAGAAGCACTCGCCACACCTTTCCGCTTCTCAGGGGATCATGAAGGAGAAAACAAGGAAGGAAAAAATCTCCTTAAATTAAAATTATTTCTTGACCATTTTAATATGGTAGGAAACTGCTGAAATCTCTTGAGATCTGTCGTTCAGGAGACCAAACCGGCCAGCCAGGATAACTAATTTTATTCCCAAACACTGTGAAATGTGCTGATACGCACACCAGAGGTTTTATCACTGCTTCGGCAAGAAGGGGATTACCACCTGAATATATTTAAACTGAAATTATGCTGAAATCAGTAGGAAGTGAATACTGCCTCATTGCTTTAACAAAGGTGCATTAAAGGCAATTACCAAAAAATACCCTTCGAGGAGTAAATGGGTCGCAATTAAGATATTAGCAGTCTGGTGCCGGCATTCCCCAAGGACTGCTCCCATAGCGGTTATCTCCTGATGAAGAGTTCTGCTTATCCCTTCTCCGTCCCGCTGTGGGTATCCATCTCCTCCACCCTGCCCTGGCCATGCCCACCACGAGACCACCCAACTGTCCCCTTGTCCTCGGCCGTGACACGTGGCATCTCGGGAACCAGGACTGGGAAGCTGAGATGGGTTGATGTAGACATGCTTGGTGCCTTAGGAAACCTGATCATCATCATCCCTCCTCCTCCTCCTCTCAACCAAGCCAGAAATGTGTCCGCTACCCCATATTTTTCCAGCAAGGACACATTGCTGGGGTTGATCGACACTCGGTGAGATTGCGAATTCCTCTTTCCTTCTGCTCTCTGTCCCTGTGCTGCTTTCCCTGTGCCCAAAATCCTATTTCAGGCACAGGAGGGCCAGTAACACCCTTGGGGTAAACAAAAAGCAAGGTCAGTAGGGATCCTCCTTATCTGTCAAAAGGCCTCTGGAATTCGGCGTAATCATCAAGGCTGTGGGGGAAAAAAAAAAAAAAAAATCCTATTTTGAAACTGCTTTTGCAGGCACGTGGGTAAGGAATGCAAGTAGGGAAATAGCTGAAATACTTCAAATGCGGGAGTCCACAGCAGCACTGCCGCATCTCAATATTTATGTCGGTTACTCTAAATGCATTAACTCAGGAATTTCAACACGTGCAGAGAAGGTTACGCAGCGTTGCTGCTCAGCCCCCCCTCTGCCGCTGCCCTGCAGAGCCGCGGGTCCCGGCACGGGAACAGGGGCAGGAATCAGCCCCTTCATTAAATGTCATCGAGGAGAGCGATACCTGCCTGGGGGCCGCCGGTTGTCATAGCTGGGCTTGAAGGTAGCTGTTAACAAAGCCAGGGAGGGCAGCGCTCAGCTCCGCCAGTACCGCAGCAGATTCCGTCCCAGCTGGCTGAGCTGAAGCTGGTAACGTTTAGAGCAAGAATCAACGTTCGGGAATGTCTCCCAACTTTTTGTTGGGATTTTTTTGCGATCCTACTGTTTGATTTAGGGCGGAGAATTTTTTTTCTAGGATCATAAATTTCTCACACTGAATCATTTCTTGACCAAACCTATTAAACAAGAGTCACAGAAAATGGTTTGGAAAATAAAGTCAGGATATCTCTTACGCAGTCATGCACTCTCTGCCCATGCATAATGTTTAGCAAGACGTTCTACTGTCCTTTCACCGCTCCTTTATTTAGTTTAGTTCAGCTCAGGGGTAGATTCAGGTCACATTTAAAGAGGCGCAGCCTAAAGCAGCCAGAGCCTGGGACGCGGAGGGCACCTGTGTGCTGGGAGAGGGGACGGTGCGATCAGCGCTGAGAGGTCCGGCTGTGGGTGTCCTCCAAAGGGTGGGACTGGGTTCCATCAATCTGCTCCTTTACCGTTTAATTTTGAGGCTACAACTGTTGCTGATTCCCAGTTTCCAGTCAAGGGCAATTATCTTTTGTTATTTCTTTGTCTCTGCATCTTTACAAGCCCGTATACATTTAGATGCAGTTCAGGTTTACCGGAGTACGTACTGCTGCTTTGCTTTTCTCTGATGATTTATGATGCGCTTAATACAGCCCTTCGCAGCGATGCAATATTAACATAACAGCTCAATAAACAGACTAAGAAGGAACTGTTCTTAGTTTGGTGGGGGTTTTTTTTTGCCTTCTAAATTTCAGGGACGGGACTGAACTCCCTTCGCTCCCTTCTCCTCCACAGCTTTTCCTATTATTTATTGCGCCAGAGGCAGCACAGTGCTGGTGCTGTGGGCTGGTCCGTGGGATGCCCACAACGCACACGGGGGGGGGGTGGGGGGGTTTCCGTGCCTCCCCCCCACCCCTTTTGCTCTCCTTTCTGCTTCGCCTGGTCAGAGCTGTATTTACACGGGTGTCACTGAGACCACCGACCCGTTTCTTTCAAAATATATGTGTATGCGTATAACAGCCGCCTGTTAGAGGGCAAATTTCAGTAAGCAAGCTTTCGCTCCATCATCCCTCGGCTCGCAGGAGACTGAACGGATTGCAAATACGGGACGGCCAGGCAAGCCTCATCCGGCATCACACCTCGCAGCACCGCACGCCGTCAAAGGCTGGTCGCTGGCTTTTTACCCGCTTGGTTTTGCAAAACATGCCGAAGAGCTGATGGCCGTAGGTTTCTAATGCACCACGTTAGGAATCCGGTCACCCGGCACTGGGAAGTATTTTGGTACTCGTTTGTATTCAAAGTAAGAAATGTAACTTAAAAAAAAAAAAAAAAAAAAAAAATCCAACCCCACCCAAATCCACATGACACGAAAAACTGGAGAAAATAAAATATGTAACTACCGCAAATGTAGCTGTGAGGGAACAAGCCCTCTTCCCTGATGATGAATTATACTTCGCTTGCAACAGATGCAGCTCTTTATATTTGTTTTCTGCATAAATCTACATATTAGCCTGAAAGCAACTGTACGTGCTTTGTCTTGCCTGGGTTCCATCACTCACTGCTCTTTTCCGCTGATTGCCTTTAAGTGCGGGGCTGGGGCCTCCGAGCGCAGCTTCGCTCTGGCAAACGGCCCCGGTTTGTGGCTTTTCCAGCCCCAAAAATCGCCACGAGGGAGCGGGTGGACGTTGGCCACGCAGTGACTTTGCTGCGGGCACTGCAGAGATTGTGACCCTTCTCCTTCCCTTGGCCGTGGGTTCCTGCCGATGAGGACAGCATCTCCCCAGCCCTGAGCGATGGATGGGCAGCGTCCTGGGGCTGCCGGCACCCAGAGGAACGGGGAGGGACAGGCTGGGGTGGGTGCTGTGCCCGCACGACCCAGCGCCGGAGACGGGAACTGCTGCGAGAGCCACGGGGCTTGCTCTGCAATTCGATTTCTCTCCTCTATAATTTATTGCGTGCTGCCAACCGGACAGGCTCCCCCGGAGCTGGGATGAGCGGGGAGGACGGCTGTCGGCATACCGCAGCGTGGCTGGCAGCCGGTCCCCAGCGCCGACAGGCAATGGGTTCACATTATTCCCCAAACGGAGCTAGAAGTGGGAGCGTGCGTGGGGTGCAGGCGGTGGGAGAAATATTCTGCCATCGCAGCCAGAAAAGGTGAAAGGGATATGTACCGAATATAATTATCTTATTAAATGGTGAGCCCATTTTTCCAGCTTTTCTTAATCTCGTTTAATGCTATGGGTGTCAAGTTAAATTATTTTTAATTGTTTCTACAAAACGCATCTGATGAATTTATTGTTTTCTCTACAGGATCTCCCAGCACATAATTCTCTGAGAGAATTTATTTTCCTCTCCTCTAAGGAGTCTTATTTAATATCTATGCCCTGGAAATTGAAGCGACGAAGCAAGTGAACATTTACTGCAGCGTATCCTTAACGGGAACAGCCTTGTCCTACAGCCACGGTGAGCATCCCTACCCGGCGAGGCAAGAGCCTTGCCTGTTTTGCTTATTCCCAGGATCCCGTCTGTGCTTGCCAGCCTAAGCAGCTCCTGCTGTCCCGGAGCCTGTCCCTCCCCTGGGAAAGGCTCAGGATAATCTTCACTGGTACTGGTGGGAGGGTGGGCACTCAGGTAAAAGCCACGTGAAGTGGGGGATAGCTTTGAGGCTGAATTTAATGACCGAAACAATCCTCTGCCCATTTTACAGGGTGAAAGCATTGCCTGCAAGCGGCTACGAGGCACGGGAAAGCGTACAGAGAAGTCACCGGCACTGGCGACAGCAGAGAGGACGTAGGTACCGGCAGTCCCGGCTCCCGCTGATCTGGTAAAGCCATTTTCCATCCCGGAGGATGGGTACAGAACCTCCTGCCGAAGGGGCTGTAGATAAGACTGAGGAAAGGGGAGCTCTCGCAGGCAGGGCCGAAGGCTGGGGGGGTTTGGAGGGTCCCGGGTACCTGTGGCTCAGCCGCCCTGCCCAGACGGGGCATCTTCCCGACCTCAGCCCTTGCATGTGGCGTCAGGCCAAAGCCATTTCCATGGCAGAAAGACCCTCACCGTTTGCAGGGACAGAGAAACACACATTTTCTTTCCCCCCCCAAGGAAAACTGACGATCGAAAAGCTCCGCTTCTGAAAGCTCTCACTGCGGAGCAGCGGGTCAGAGGGACGCTGCTGAACTCAGCGCACAAATACCGGGGTAGGATGGCAAAAAATAGAAAACAAATTGCCATGACCTATTACTTTAGAGCAAAGCTCTATTTCTGCTACACGCGCTAGTTAAACAGAGGCATTGCTAGCTAGTCTCAGGCTGTAACCCACTTAGGCAAAGCTTCAGGCATAAAGCAATGTCATTGCCAGCTCCTGGCTGCTCATTCACCAGTGACACACTGGCAGGACCCAGCAGGGCAGAACAAGCCTGATCTACGTGGTCACGGGGGAACGGCACAGTACGTGTGAAAAGGCTGGGTTGTTAGTGCGCAGGGATGATCTCCAGGTCTGTAGGCTGTAGCTCTGGTAGGCTGCTGGCATCAGTGTGAGCTCTGAGCTCGCCTGCACTGGGATGGGAAAGCAGATCCTCTCCGGTCCGGGGACAGGGAGCCGGAGGCTGCAAGAAGATGCGCAGGGGACACTGCCCCAGCCAACACGTGCTGTGTACACCCAACAGCGTGCTGCGTGCTGCACAAGGTACGGTACAGGCAATACAGTCCTCTAATTTCATCTGAGGAGGTCTCCTGCCTGCAGCCACGAAGAGGATTATCACTGACATAAGCTCTCGGTACTCGCCAACCTGAGCCCTCTGATGCAGCGAAGAAGAAAAGCTCTCTATGATGGAGAGAGAAGTTACGGCTGAAGGCATCTCCCCCTAGTCCTATTCCCAGCAAGGCTTCAGCGTAGGCTGAAAACGGAGACACGGTGCTGGTGTTTTGGCTCAGCGATGGGCATTAGGGTTACGCTGTGTCTAACAGGAGAGGCTGGCTCCCAAACGGAGCGCAGATTCGGTTCCCTACAGTCATTGCAGGATAATACCTTGAATAAACCAACTGGATCTACTTAAATGCCTTAATAATCAGCACACCGAGCACAGGAGTTCGGAAGAAGTGGTAGATTTAATTCAGCTCTCGAGAGCTTTGTCTGTTTGTTTTACAGAACCCTTGCAAGGCAGAAACTCCATCTCCAGCTATTCCTAAACTGCCAAGTGGGCGGGCTGGGTATTTCTGACCGAGCTGCAAGAAAGCGTGGGACCAACGTTTGCATTCCTCTGGAAGAGAGCCGGGTAGCAGAGCTCAGGCACAGAAGCACCTTTCAGCGGTATAAAGCCTGAGCCTACATTAGATGGAAGAAAAAACCTGAAGCTAACTCCCCAGACCGACCCAGGCTATGTAAAGGGTAGGACGGCGTAGCGTGTCACCGCTGTGGATGTTTGTGTCCCCATGGCTCGTACTGCAGCCCAGGCTTCGGCAACAGCCTCGTGCCACCGGTTTTCCAACTGGAACTGGAAGCCAGTGAAACAGAAAGTGAATAATCCTCTTAGCGAGGCTGGCGCCGGCTGCCATCACCCGTGCTGTGCTCCAATTAACACCAGCGGCTAAGCCTCACCAGAGGTTTTGTTATTAATTATGGGAGGAAGAGAGAACTGAGCATGCTTAGTGCACGGCCACTTGGGTTAGGAGAAAGGAGATGGCCTAAAACAACTCACAGGGAAAAAAAAAAAAAAAAAAAAGAGTACCTTGAAGCGGCACTGGATCAGCACCGTCCCCGCGATGGAGGACACACCGCTCCGGCCACCCCAGCGTGGTGAAGGACCGGTCCCCAATGCCCCCGCTCGTGCCATCTCACCACAGACAGCCCCGTAAACCAGAGCCCGGGACACACTCCTGAAGCCCAAAGCTGCTTTTCCTGGGGCGGGCAGGTCTGGGACCAGCCCTGAGGTGCTGCCGCTGCCCCCGGAGCTGGCGCTGTGCCTGGAGCTGACCTTTCGCTTTGCGCCCCAAAGCAAATCCCTTTCCCATCCATAGCGACAAGCCCTCCACGAAATACGGCCCGAGTGGTGCTTCAGCATCAACAGGATTTTTAAATCGGAAGCTGGCCCTTGTCGCTCTTCCAAGCTGACATTTAATCTACACTTACTCTTTTGAACAGAGGGTCGCGGAGTACCTTGGTTTGTGTGAATGTGATTTCTGGGGTGTCAACGTTGCACTTGCTCTCAAAGGAAAAAAATCTCATTTGCTTGTTTTAAACACAGAATTCAGTAGTTTTCAATGATTTTCCTTATGGGAAAAAGCAGGAAGCCTCCCCAAAATGCGCACAGGACAAGATTGGACTGGAGCTGTAGCATCCTCTGCTCCCTGCCTCCAGCCCTGCGGGGGAGAGGGACCCCGCGCACCCCCCTGGCTGCCACCCACCCGGGCTCACCCTGCCCTGCACCCCAGGCACTCTTATCATTGTGCTCCTTCAATAACTCATTTATAAGTTTTAGCACACTCGATAGCTTTTCCATTAAAC
The DNA here is from genome assembly GCA_013400195.1 of Aramus guarauna. Lineage (NCBI taxonomy): Eukaryota > Metazoa > Chordata > Aves > Gruiformes > Aramidae > Aramus > Aramus guarauna. The sequence continues at coordinate 1,445,850 of VXBL01003291.1, forward strand.
AGCGAAAACCAGTAACTAATGAGAAGGTGCTTAAGCTAACAGAGGCTGGCTCCGTTAAATAGGGAATTGCCTCGGTAGGCACAAACCAGCGCTTTCCACTGGACTACCAGATAAAATTGTGTGCGTGGCTAAAGGGACGCGATGCTTAAAAATCATCTGCTTTGCCCCAAATGCTTATTAAGAGAGCTCAGGATGGTTACACCCCACAGGAGGAGATTTTTCCCTCTTCTGCTTTGGGTATTTTGCAGCCCTTGGGGCAGAGCTAAAGGGGAATGTTGCTGGCACCCAAGAACGGGCAATTCTGGCAGCCCAGGGTTTGCTGCGGTGAAGCGGATTGCTCCAGGCTGCCCAGCTCCGGAGACACAGATGCCCTGCAAGGATGGCTGAAGAAGACACTTCTTTCCAGAAGCTGCTTTTCCCATATTTCTCATATTTCCCATGCCCAGAAGCTTTGCGAGAAAAGCTGGACCAATGCAGGAGTGCGGGCAGGCGTGTGCGCCTGGGGCAGGTCTGCCTGCAGGTCCTCACGCAGGAAACACGAAGTGTGTAATTCTTACATTGCAACACAATTGGAAAGAGATTAGCCTCAGAATGAGATTAGGGGAGCTATTAATTGAATGGGAATTAATAAGTGCGCGGCTCTTGGCTGCTGGGGGCTAGAGAAAATGAAAATAACTCTTGTGGGGTTGGGAGGAGGAAACCCTTGACGGCTGAGGCAGGCCAGCCAGCCAGACACCCCGTCCTTCCCGGTTCAAGAGTATGAGCTTATTAACAGGGTTGTGTGCTCGGCGCTCCTTGGGATCCCCTGTAAGGCGGTCCGAGGCAGAGGACAGTCATAGCTGCCTGCAGATCCGATTAGGGATGACTTTCACAGCCGGCTCCTTTCCATTTTTGCTGCGGTTATTAAATGTCTCTGGACAGACCTGGGGTGGACAGAGCGGCATCGCCCGCCTCCCGCCCCAGACGCGGCTCCTGGGCCAGAGCCATGCTGGGCCCGGGCACTCGCTCCCTTGGGGCCGGCTCTCAGCTCGGGTGGAGGGACCGTCACATCTTCTCCCTCTCCACCCTGGGCGTGGAATCAATGCTCTGTCCCGAGGGATGCTAGCCATGGCTGAGGAGCAGCAGCCGGCCCTTTCTGCAGCTCTCCTGCTCTAGAAAACACTTGACAAATGTTGGTTCCTCTGTGCCCTTACCTCCGGCAAAGGGGACACGAAGCAGGAACAGGGACAAGGCACGCTGTCAGGAGCCCGAGAAGTGCCATTTCCCCAGAGTACGCAGCAGGTTTGCAGGCACTCAGGACCAGAGCTCAGCTTCGCAGCCTCCACCCGCCGGGCTTTTGCCCAAACGCAGCCTAGGAGCCCCCGTGTCTCCGCAGGGTGGTTGTGCGTCTTTCCAGGGGTCACACGCGGAGAGGCGTGACGGGCAGGCTGCTTCCCGAGGGCACACACCATTATTCCAGGCAGTAGCACGGCATCGCTTCTCCTCCACGCACAGCTCTAGCACGGCTTCCCCTCCACGCACAGTCCTGCCAGGGCTCGGTCTCCGAGGGCTGTTTCCTCCACTCCCTGCAAGAGTTATTCGAGTTTTCCCCGGCCACGCCGGGGGGGTCCTGCTGGCTTCCCCCGCTGGGCAGAGGCACAGGCAGCAGCATTTTCCCCGTGAGCGAGATTGGAGCCACGTTTTCCCATCACGGATTTAACTCAAAATAGTCCAGCTGTTACTGGGAGCGTGGTTATGTGAACACGTCTTGTCTGAGTCATTAAAACCAATTAAATGTCACTCTCGCGGCTCTTAGCAGCGTGGCCAGCAGTACCCAGACACCGGATTTTCCCACGGGACCTCAGCCGTACCGAAGCTGTGGCCCCTCTGAGACACTGAAGACCCGACCGAGATTCAAGAGCCCGAATCATTAATACCCCGCTGAAAGGAGCCCAATGCGCACCTTGCCAAAACCTGTTTAAAACAGACCCAAAGGAAAGCAGGTGGGGGGCTGCCTGTCCAGCACCCCCCAAGCTGGGGTGGCCCCCCCCTCTCCCGGGCATCTGCTCTGCCCATCCCCAGGTCCTTTCCCTGCCGCCATCGGTGCAGTAGGGATGAGCGTATCGGAGAGAAGACGTACGCACCGAACGGCTCCTTCCCTCCCGTGGGGGGAAAAACGGGGGTTTCCCCTGGTGCAGAGCAGCATCTGAAGCCAGACCCCCCCCCCAAAAGACAGACAGGGAGGGACCCCCAGAGCCGGCACTGTGCTGCGGAGGGGCTGCACATCCCTGGGGAGCCCCATGGCCCCCCGACCGTGGGCTCCTGCCTGCCTCCTGCTCCTCTCCGCACACCTACCGCTGGGGCAGCTGCCTGTGCCAAGGTGCTGAGTCACGGGCAGAGCCGAACACCCCGAATAACCGTAAGATCCGCAGCTCCCGGCTCTTGGGAATTGCGGGTAGGTTTTTGCCTGTCGGAGCAGAATGCGTTGCAGTGAGATAGCCAAGTCCTTACAGGCTCCCGCGAGGCAGTTAGCTACTTGCAGGGTCCCACTTACACCCACAAATGCCCACAACTTAAAAATGGTGCTGGAATAATTTCTTTTAAAGAAATCAATTTCCAGACACACAAGCTAGCTTAAGGTCACACCAAGAAACCTGTCAACTGCCCTGTACATATACTCTTTAAGAAAAAAACAGTCCACGTAAAATTCATCAAATAAAGCAAGTCACGGCTAAAAATATCGGCTTAGGATGAATTAGGATCTCTCTCAAGGATCCAGGAGGTTTCCCTGGAATACAGCTACCTTGTACCTGCTGCTGGTTAATAGAAGATGCACCCACGAACGCTTCAGGCTGGGGGCTGCAGTACATTTGATTGTGCAAAGCACTGGCTGATGCATTTTGCTGCCCAGCCCCTAATATCTTTGCAAGCTGCGGAAAAGCAGCAAGAGATGGGCTGACGCTGAGCGGGGGGTCTGGAATCAGAAACGGAGAAGTTCTTTGCCATCCTTTAGCTTTCTCCCCAGTGCCCATAGAAATCCTGCTGTGTCTGAGCTCCTTCAGACACGGCACGGGCTTTTTTTTAATTTATACCCACATTATATCAAAAGGGCGCAGGTCCCAATTTTCCTACTGCATTTAGTTTGCAACACTGTCTGTGAGGTGGCGAGCCAGACGGGCAGTCACGCTCTCAGGCATTCAGGGCATTATTTAAAGGAATTTGTCTCCCGAACTGTGTTTCTACAGAGGTGGCTAAAGAAAAAAAAAAAAAAGAAAAAAAAAAAGGGAGAGACTGGCCAGCGTGACAGCAGAGCGCAGCCTGAAAGCATCCGGTATTTGCAGCGTACTCACGTTCATCTTCAACCCCCGGCTCCTCTTTCAAGCCATTTTGTGAGATCCCAGCACTTGCCCGGCCAGGTGGAGCCCCGCGCCGGCTGCCTACGGCTCTGCTCCCTCCTTCCCCTGCCTGCGGGTAGCCATTCCTCCAGGACTCGCCGGTTGGGTTGAAAACCCGACTTTTAATTCATTTGGCATCAAAGATTCCGGCTTAGGTCTTCCCAGCAGCTGTCACGTCCCACCAAAGGAGCCACGGTGCCAATTGCTTCCAATATAATCTCCTCTCCGAACGACGAGATGATGCTTGAACTCGTCTTAACCCTCTGGACAGATGGAGATCTCTCGGCAACGCCGGGAGAATCTGATGCTGCTCTTTCCAAAAGCCTTCCCTTTTACGTGCCTCGACCTTGCAAGGGAAATCCTGTCCCATTTGAATTATTCATAATACTTTCCGTTCTGCCAGCTCCAGCATACATTTTCAATCATTAATATGTCATGACTTTTTATCTTTCTGGACTTTCATCTTTTCTCCTACGCGACTCGCCACTTTCAAAATAACACAATCATGGCCACATTAATTAGCATCCGTTTGATTTCCTAAATAAATAAATAAGCTTCCATCCCAATGCACGCCCTTCCTGGTGGGAAATACCACTTTACCGGCTCTGGGAACAGAGATAGCGCTGGCTGGTTCTAGCTGGAGCAGTGCAAACCATGTGTGGTTCTCACGCTTTTGGCAGTGTTCCCCAGCTCACAAGCCTCTCCGGTGCCGGAAGGCAGGGCAGGCTCCAGCAGCATTAAAAGCCCGAGGAAGGCAACTGTGCTGTGAACTCTATAGAAGAATCTGTTTTCACCCTTTTTAAGTAAAGCTGATGGCAAATTGGGGGGTTTTTGATGATCGTGGCCGGGACAGGCTCTGCTGGCGGGGATCCCAGGATCTGTCCCCAAAGCTTTTCCCGACGATGCAGTTTGCAGCGATCCCAGACCTGCCCTAGAGTCTGGAAACAAATCCAACTGCCCGGAAGACCCTCATCCCTTCCGCGTGGAGCCCAGCCATGGCCCCAGACACAACGGCCGAGCCCCCGGCTCCCCTCGGGTCCGGTGGCTCCACTTCTCTGCCACGGACAAGACTTATGGATTGGCAGTGGGATGGAGCAGTTAGCTGCTCCCCAGGAGCGTGAGGCTTCTCTCAGCTCCCGCTGCTCCTCTCAGGGGGTGGAAGACCTGAAATTTCTGCCCCGTTATCTGAAGAGCGAAATGACATTTCAGCAGCAGGGAACTCCTGCCAATAAAATTGCAGCCTGAACTCGTTGCTTTCATTATGCCTTAAATTATTTTCTGTACTTGAGCTGGGCTTATTGCTAAGTCGGAGCTGCGCAGGTGAGGCTGGGCTGGCGCAGGGACCCCCGGCCAGGACTGCTCTGCACCGGATCCGGTGCTGGCATTTCACGTTGCACTTAAGATACACAAGCATTGGCTGCCTGCTCCAGCCCATAATTATACGGCAAATTTCTACACGTTTCCCGATTGCTAAATTATTGTGGGTTTTTTTTTGCAAAGAAGTGAATATTATAAACATTTACACTGACTTCTACTGCTGCTGAAAGTGTGAAGCTGTGCTTTAGGACGGGCTGGCCTAGGCTCGAGCAGGAGCCGGCTCTGGGATCTGAAACTCCAGGAAACTATTTCTCAGAGTTTAGTGGGATCTTTGAAATCGCTGATTGTGAACCGAGAGGTAATTTCTAACCAGCGTGGCTGGGAGCTGCACCTTAGTTTTGCTGACGTGGCTAAAGGCGGGATACGCGTGTTGGGCACATGCACAGAGCAAAGCTTGCTCCCGCTGCTGAAGTGTTTTACACCTGAATCCATCTAAATTTGAGTGGCAGTTGTGCTGGCTCATTTCCCTCTCTGGCACCGGATCTACTGAGATATTACGTATTTGAGTATTTTCTAGCGTGCAGTTAATACCTTTCACTGAAGGCTCCCACCAAATTACAGTGACCCACACGTAAAGCAGCAGCGAGGTCCTTCCCTGGGCCGGCCGATGGCGTGGCGGTGGGCCGAGGCAGGATGGGGTACAAACCAGACACCGTGCCTGCCGCCGCGGTGCAGAGCTGCCGGGGCTGCCCCGTCCCACGCACGGGCCGGCAGCACCCACGGACCCCCCCGGGCAACAGGCACGGCCAGCCCGACCGGCAGCAATTCGTTGGGTCGTTTAACGTCCCCTTTCCAATACGGGATCGGGACTTTTGCTAAGAGATTTCCTCTAATTTCTGAAGAGAGCAAGCAAACACATCTCTGCAGCTAAGATGTTCTTCTTGATGCTGGTGCTGTCATCTTCTCCCCGTGCCCATCCTTTGAATACATCCCAGCAAGCGCTCACATTCCCCCACCCGATCGCTCAGGCAGCTACAAGCCCGTTACCTTCCCAGCCTCCTGCGAGCCCATCGCCGTGCCTCCCGCAAGGAGGGAGCGATGGGCTGGGCACGGGAGGACGCTGCAGGCTCCTGAGCTAGTCTCGTATTGCAGATAACATCCGGCTGGTTTGTGGCAGACCACAAATTATTTTCATAACCCGAGTCCTGAAGAAGCTATCAAGCGTGGTCGGGGAGATGCCATGCCGGAGAGCGGCGGCAGCAATTCCCTCCCGCAGCCGTGCGGGTCTGGGGAGCAGAGCAGCTGGGAGGATGTCCTGCAGACTGGGGGCTAACGAGATGCTCAAGATAACGAATAAAAAATAATTTAAAAAATCAAGTCGTAATTACATGGATTCAGCAGTGCGAAGCCCCCTGGACCACTCGTTTCCCCCTCGGGTGCTGGGGGTGTTCCCGTGTCTGCCGGGCTCCATGTAGCAGGGTCTGCAAACCCAAATGCTGCTGCACGCAGGAACCCCTCAGTTATAAGCCTATTTTGGGCAATAACTACAACAGAAAAAAAAAAAAAAAAAAAAGTTTTTGGGTTCAGCGCACCCCTGAAACGCAGTTTCCCTGCGGAGAGACTTCCTCGCTCTCCCCGTTGCTGGCAGCTGCAGGTTGTGCTCGCGCTGCGCTGGGGCCGCTGCTGCCTCTGCAGCCCTGGGACGAGGCACTCGAGGCAGGCGCAGGAGCCCGGCTCCTTTGTGTACCACAATTTTACCCTTGTGCTGTTGGATTTGCATTTGAAGCTGCTATTAACCGCCAGGGTAATGAGGAGCCTGCGCGAAATTTGGAATAGCGGAAGAGGATGAAAGTAACCCAAAGAAAGGCTGTGAATGCGCTGATTACGCCTGGGTGGGAAGCGCTGTGTTCGGGGCTGGTGCTGCTTCCCGGGAGCGAAGCAGTGCTGTACCAACACAATTCCCCATCAGCAAAATGTTCAGGTGCGGAGATATTTTAGGGCTGGGAGAGCTGCAACTCGGGCAAGACGCATTGGGGAAAAGCCAACAGCATCCTTTGCCTGAGCATCGGCACGTGCCTGGGGCTGGGGGGGTGTGCGGGAACACGGGGAACGGGGCAAGGGAGAGGTGGAAACCTCTTCAGAGAGCTGGAGGCCACCGTGAGATAACGTATGTTCCCTGCTGCAGTTCTAATGCAATCGTGTGTTAAAGCCGGCAGGGTGGGTTAGACACCAGGGTGCTGCGCCCCGCGCACAGGGAGGTGCTGCTTCACCTGCCCGCAGTCCCCTCTCCCCACCGCGGTCCTCAGCATCTCACTCAGGATGTTCTCCTCCCAGACCAGCAGTTCTTCCTGTTTCTCTTCCTTCTCTGTGCCTGTTCAAACACAACCCAAAACTCCCTCGCTCTGTGGTCCCAGCAGCACCTGATGATACGGTCCTCACTCTCACCCATCACCAAGGCATTAGAGAAAGGCAAAAAAAAAGAAAAAAAAAGGTCTGGCTGACATCTAGAAGGCACCTGGGCACTACACTTGGCCTGGCCTCTGCAAGAAGCTGCTTGTCTCCGCAGCGTGGTGTTTGGGTGGGGACCGCCTCTCGCCGTCTCTGCGCTCGCTGCCCTTCACCGGGGAGGAGATGGGTTTCCTGCGGTTAGCCTGAAGGACACGGAGCCACATGCAGACCGTCTGCTCCACAGAGCCCTCCCATCTCCCACGCCATCCATCCCTCACCTTTTATGTGCAGAAAGAGGGGAAGAAAGGATGGCAGCCGTGCCCGAGGCAGCGGAAAGGAGTGGGCTGCCGAGCCCTCCCCAGGAGCAGGCACCGCGGGTCGGGGGCCACGCACACCCACCCCTGCCACCGCATGAGCACTGGCACCTCTGGCGACATACACCCAAACCCCGCGCCATCGCTCCGGGGACAATCGCCAAAGGAAACCTGCATCGTATTTCAGATTTCTTTAATCAAAGGGCTGCGCTAAGTCAACCTGGCATAAATTGATAGCTCGGAGGACCTGCCCTGAAGTAATCTGCATCCGTATTTTATCAAGTCACCTTTAAAACCGCTGAGCCAGTGGTGCTGGTGGTGCTGAGGGGAGGGCTGCGAGGGGGCACCCGCGTTTTGGGCTCCTTTGCCGTGGGGCTGGTACCCGCGGCATCCCCCAAGCCGCAGGAGAAAGGCGGCACAGCCCGGGCTCATCGCGGGGACATCGCTTGTGTGTCAAGGGGACGATAACCGCCAGGAAGTCCGGCTGCTGGGATTGCGATTACCCTAGAGGCATTTTATGGCGTTATCCCAGAACCACAGAAACCTTCTGCTAGAGAATTAAAATTTGGCACAACTTGCCGTACTAAGTCACCCAGAAACAAGTCACGATTTTTGCTAGAAACCATCTGAATCGCTGCTGTCCCCACCCGAACGAGGGCACACCGGCTGTATTCCCCTTCCCGCGGTGCCACCAACGCACAGGCGGGTGGGTGAAGCCGCGGCATCTCCAGCAGCGTCACCCGCTCCCGTCCCCCCGCCACGGACCCGGGTACCCCCAGCTCCGTGCGGTCCCGATCCCGCTCCGTGCGGTCCCGATGCCCCGAGGGGGAGCAGACCCTGCCGTCCTGCCCAAGCACCAGCTGAAACAAATTCTCACCCTTCGCCGCTCACGTTTAAGGGAACGGGGGGGACAGAAGACAGAGACAAACTCATCTCCTGCTATTTCTGCCTTCCCAGCCTCTCTCTGCCACACGTGGTATTGGCAAGAACAAGCAGCTACAGAAAGTTCACAGGTTTCACGCAGTTCCTTCTGGTTTAATTAAATCCCACTGTCATTTTTATTTACTTAAAATTTTGCCTTCTCAGACTGCTCGCTCAGCTCATGTTGGAACTATATAATTAGCACCAGTCATTATGCAGCTCCCCAGAGTTTTCAAAGTTGGCAGATTTTTTTTTTTCATCCGTTTTAGGCTTTTAGAATCCAGCAATAATAATTTTGTCATTAAAAAATATATAATTTGCTCAGAAGGCTCAGTTCAGCACGGCTGTCTCCTTGCATAGCCATGGGCTGACGTTAAACGTTTCCAGGTCAGTGGTGGAGGGCATGTTCTTCCACACCTCCGTCTGTCAGACACCCAAGGGTTAACTCTGCTGTATACTTTTATTGCCATGTTTTATTTCATTATTGCAAGTGTATTGTGAAATTTAATTGGCAGGTAGGTAGTAGAGCAGATTAAAATGCATTAACATTTATTGCAAGCTCTGTTTACATGCTTCCATTTATTTCTGGTTGAGTGTGGTTCACAGGAGCGGGTTGTTTTTAGCGTGGCAGCCTTTTAACTACGCCCCTATAACGGCGCTTTGTTTATTCCCTTGGTGTATATTTGAAAGAGAGATTTACTTAACAGGCCTGATCTAAAATAAAACCCGCTGAATTCAAATAGACACGGGTAGCTTTAGAGACAGACGCCTTACAGACAGGTTTGCACGTTTAAGATGAGGTTGTGCAGACAAGTATCAGACACAGCCGCGATGTGCTCGGGACTGCCCAGGTCTGACCGAGCTGTTCCTGTAACTCCAGGCGGGAGCAGCTCCCATTCCCAGGAAATTCAGTGGCAACACGGACCATGACAAATCGAGGCATTCACGGAGAAGCCCATCCATCGTGCTCTGCAGCCTGCAGGCAGGAACCAGCAGAAGGAGCAAGGGAGAGGAGCAGCAACGCTTCCAACCCAAAACCTGCTGGGAAGGAGCTGGCACCCCAGCTCCTGTCCTTCGGGAGCTGCTCTCAGGAGCCGATGCCCACGCAGAGCAAACTACAGCCTGCGACAGGGTTACGGTGCAATACGCAGCCTGCTCTTCCTCTGCACATCTGTATTCCGGCAGATGTGAAACTGCATGCACCAGACGTGCGTCCCAATAGGAAAAAGGGTGAGCACCACCGCAGCGTTGGCCCCTGCCTCTGCCCCCGCTCTGCCCATCGCTCCCACCCACGGTACCCATTGCTCACACCCAGGGTACCCATCGCTCACACCCACGGTACCCACCGCTCACACCCACCCAGGGTACCCACCGCTCACACCCATGGTACCCATTGCTCACACCCACGGTACCCATTGCTCACACCCAGGGTACCCATTGCTCACNACACCATAATGGCTCCTTTATAAATCCTCTCTGTGGTTCATTAACCTGATGGACGGTGCCAGTTGCTATGCATGCAGAATTGCGTGTTGTTTGAAGCGGGCTGCTCAGCCTGCAAAGCCTCTTGTGCTGCTGCTGCCTCCTCCTCCTCCTCCTCCTCCTCCTCCGCTGCCAGGGCTGCCTCAGCCGGCCGGTACCGGGCACGGCCCCTGGTACCAGTGTGTGCCTTTGCTTGTCCCACTCACCGGCCCCAAGTCCAGGAAAAGGCAGAGACTGGGATAAAGCATTTCCAGAAGAGTACAGCGTCAGCACGGCTATTCAGGCAGTAACAGCTCAATCATTCATTTTAATTAAACTGCGGTAGGCTGATAGACAGCAGTCACCTCCGAAAGATGGGTATCGCTCCATAACCCCGCTTTCAAATTGCCTTCCCCGAGGTTACACTCACAGAGATCCGTCTGATTCCTCAGGCATGAAATATTTTAGGAATCTATTCAGACCTTGACATGCCAGGCTGAAATTAATCAGAAGTTTGATTTTAAAAGTCTTATCAGAAAGAAATACAATTGTGTGAAATGCCATTTCTTCTTCCAAGAAAGTGAAAAAGCCAAAGCCATGGCGTGGCAGACCCCAGACCAGAGCTGCAGGCTGGAGGTGCCCCAAGCCCACCCCTGGGCTGGGCAGGGAGGGGACTGGCCGGGCTGGAGCACCGAAACTCGGGGTTTTTGTCGGTCTGTTCAGGAGGGGTGAGGGGTTTGTGTTTTGTCACCGTGCTGTATCAGGTTCTCACACCAGAGCAGCTCCAGGTGAAGGGCCAGCCCTGCCGGGACTTGGGTGGAAAGCGTGGCTTGGCGGAAACCCGTAAGACCCTGAAACCCTGTATGTGGTGTGGATGAATTCGCTACTCTTGAATCAGCTTAATTGCTAGATTTAAAATTTGTGCAGCAGCTTACCGTTGGTAAAGCAGAGAAGTGAAAATATGTAAGCTAATATAGATGTGGAAAGGCGTTGCACAGAGTGAGTACAACCTATAGCAAGGATACAACCCCGCCGTTCCTTAACGCCTCCTCACCCCGCCTGGCTGCCTGCAGCGAACGGGGAGGCTCTGAAAGCCCCGCCGGGCAATAATCACCATTTTGGGTCAAGGTCTCTGTGTTTCGGGGGTGCTTGGTGCCCTGCCTGTCCCTTCGGGGCAGCTGTGAGGTGTGCCGTGGGGTGGACCAAGCCTCAGAAGGCGACAGCCGGCGGCAGCAGAGGGAAAAGCACGGCTCGGACAGCGGTGCCGGTGCTGCGGCGGGGAACCCGGGCCCTGAACGATACTCATCCCCTTTATTTTCATGTTTTCTCCATTTCAACCTCTGCCAGTGGGCAGGAGACTACGGCAGGGTTACACGCAGGGCAGCGGCATTGCCTCCCGCGAGAGGGAGGATGCTCCGAGCGCCCACACTAAATCACTACCTCTGTTTTCTTATAAAGACGAAGCCAGGCTTTCTGCTAAAACAGTAATAAAGAACAATCCCAAACTAATGTAATCCTCCGCTAGCACAAACCCACCTGCCTATCTGATCGCGAGTGAAGTGCCGGCATCCAGGGATGCTGAATACAAATGGGCTGGGGTTAAGCGTTTCCAGGCCTGGGGAGATTTAACTTATAAAGCCATGTTTTATTTCTCTGCGCTATTCTCAAGCTGTTTTCAAAATGTACGTGTCACTTCATTTTCACGTCTTTGTGTTGCGTTGGGCTTTGAAATATCTTCTTTGCCAGCTCAAGCTGAGCCTACAGTAAGCCATCAATATCAGCCATTCAGAATTAATGCCAAGAACTCCCAGCTAATATTTTCTTCATCAAAAGAGATCGTTGGAGAAAGACCCTAATAATTCTTTGTCCTTTGTAACAGTATTAGGATGTAAAAGTATTAAGCGGCAATTACGTGTTATCTGGTATGTGAATGGCTATTATTTGACTTTACGAATAAAGTATCCTTCTAATATGGCTCAAGTGCGCAGCCCCCTCAATTGTGCAGGTATTACTGGGCGCCGGGGCTCACGCAGGATTTATCACCGTCAGTTTAAGTGGCTGCCGTAGGGCAGGAACTGCCTCCCAGGGTTACGGGTTTCAGGAGCCCCGGGGGGTCCCCCGGGGATGGCCGGGGCTGGTGCTTCCCCACCAAACCTCCCGGCAGGTCCCTCCCCTCTCCGGTGCCGCCAGCTCTTGCCCCAGCAGCGATGTGGTGCACGGGCTACAAAAACAAATGGGAAAACTCGTTCTCAAAGGCAAAATTGCCGTTTTAATACGTTGCGGTCAAGATTTGTAAGGAGCTTTCTAAGATCGTGGTTTTCTCTTTCCTGGGTGGGTTTTGAATTATTTGTGTTCCCACAACGTTGACACCAAGATACTTCTCTATTACGCTGCAATCTGACCGAGCCAAAAAACCAAAACCTAAACCAAATGAAAACAACGAAAACCCCCAAACCCACATGGTTCACTGATGGTCAGCAGCAGCCCAGACCCTGCTCACCCCAAACCAGCCCAGGCACAGCCGTGGGGGGACTGGCCGGCCACGGTGCATCCTCACCCCCATGGCACAGGTCACCCTCCGCACCACCCTGCCTCCGGTACTCTAAATCATCTGAGAAAAAGCTGGAAATGTTTCTAGCAACGAGGGAATTTCAGAAAGTTCAGAAACGGGGATTTATTAAAAAAGCACCAGTACGAGGCAGTTTGTACGTCAATCTCTCTCCTCTATCGGCCCCATGGGTGCGAGCGGGGCAGAGGTGGGGGGCAGGAAAGGGTCCCCCTTTTTCCAAGCCAACCCACTACTGAAGCGTTCACAGACAAACTGACTTCCCACCCCTAACGCCGCGGTGCCCGCCACCTTTTTACGTCTTGAGTTGTCACGGTCCCCCTCTTCCTTAACAAACCCTGGAAAGCTTACTCCCGTCAGGGGGAAATATTCTGGGAGATAACGGTAAGCCTATTTGGAATGCTAAAATCCTCTTTCTTAGTGAACTAAAAGGAAGCTTTTAAAGTTCTGAGCACAGATGTTGGGATGCTTTGGTTCCTTACAGGAAATTCGGGCTGATGCTCGGAGGAGGGGATCCCAGGAGAGGTGTCCTCGGTGCCCTGCGCCAAGGATTTCTGGTAGGTATATGTAAAATATGGTGTTAGATGAGCATCTGAGAACCGCGTACAAACCGCTACCTGCAAGCCTCCTTCATGGGAAAAAAAAAAAAAAATTCTATTAAAAGATATTTGCTCTACGTTATCTTTTGCCATTGCAGTTGCTGAGGGATACGTTAAAGCCTCAGGGGATTCCTTCTGGGAGGAGATACAGGGCAAGAAATTCCTTACAGGTTTTAAGAAAAGGTGGAGGAAGCATCATTCAAGAGAGAATTTTTCATTTTCAAGGATTAAAATACACCCCGATCAAACAAAAAGAAGCTACACTAAAAAAAATAAAATAAAACAAACCCCAGAATTTGGCATTCTAGGTCCATCTGCTGTTGGAAATCTGGAAATATCATGAAAATATGCTGGCTGCAAAGTATCTCCAGCACAGCCAGCTGATGGGAAACCCCACCAAGCAAAACAAACCATGCTGGAAGAGTAGAGTCAATGGTAAAAAATGAGGTGAAAGGGTCTTAAAAAGATAAAAAAGAAAAAGAAAAGAGAAAAATCAATGTGGGGTGGCAGTTGTGCAGAAGATAAAGAGTAGGAAAAAGAAGCCCAAAAAATAAAATAAGAAAAGATAAAAGGAAGAAGTTGGACTGACAGAAAAAAAGGACCGGGGAAGGTCCATGCAGTAGCAGAGCCACCAGAAAAACTACACCAAGAGGGTAAAAAATAAAGTTATTTTACAGCTGGGGGCAGAGGGGACACCTGCACCAGGGGCAGGATCAGACCAAGACCTGTGGGATGCTGGGCTACTGCCTCACCCGCTGTGCCTGTCCCTGAGGCCTCTCTCTAAGCACTGCTTGGAAAAAGATATTAAAGTGAAAGTTAGTCCATTAATTATTAAAGAGTGGGGGAGAATTAAAAATTGAAAGAAATGTTAGATAATTTAAAAAATAAAACAGAGCTGTGCTGCAGAGGGGAATATGCTGGGTTCTGAAAAAGCAGGAAGAGATGCTTCAGATTGGTAAATAATTAATATTGCATTTAATTTATTCATATTTCTTTACTTTACTAATGTTCCAGAGAGAAAAGAAGGGCTGAAAGGATGGGGCTGTGTAACTGTAGTCACGAGCAGAGGGGAGGGAAGGCGGGGAGCCCGGGAGAGCCCCGCAAAGCTCTGGCCACCAGTGGCACGGCTGCTTCTCCTCTGCTGCACTTCCAGCATTACAAGAGACGTATGTTCCACGGCGGTTTTCACATTAAAAGGGTACTTTGATCTCCATTTATATCAATGAGGTGACTAAAAATCAGCCCTGTTAAAAGCCGTCGTTAATTAAGCCATTCCTTGCACGGAAGAGGACAGATGGGATGTGCCTTTCACAGCGTCTCAGGCATCGCCGGGACGTATTCCCCCACCCCTGCTCCCGGCTCTTGGCTCCATACCGTCGCGGAGAGAGGTTTTATGAGCAAGAGCTCCGGGCTCTTGCTGTTTCGGAGGGGATACAGGAGCACAGCGGGGTGCGAGCAGGTGCCCTGGGTGCAACTGGGCTCGGGATGGGGCTGGAGCATCCCCAGTGCTGCTGCTGGTGGGTACCCTTACACCCAGGACACCAGCTGGGTACTTTTCCCTTTTTCCAGTGACTGAAAGGCTGTGAATTAGCCTTGGGTATTATTTGCCCATGGTTTTCAGGAGCTCTCATGCCCGGCCCCCTCCACGCATGAGGTCTCAGCAAGCTGCTTGCCAGGGTGTGAGCACCAAACCCCTTTGCACCAAGGGACAAAAGCCCATGGGATGGCTCCTGCTCCCATGCCCGAGGGGATGTGCTGGCAAGCACCTTTCCCCTCCCGAGATTTATCGTCGGAGAAAACCACGGAAAGATGTCCGTCACCGACCATCAATTTCTGATTTCCTCCCTGAACTTTGTCCAACTGTCTAAACGGAGTTGGGGAGTAAAGGATTTTCCTCAGACACACATAATCGGCATAATCAAAGCCCTGTCTTTCGGCCCCCTAATTTGCAATGTGATATGATGGCACTTTTTGGCAATAACTAAGGTGATCTATAGTCTTGAGGATATAGTTCCCGGGTAGAGGGGAGATTTACGGCTCTGGTTATCACAGATATTTTACTCCTCAGCAGCAATAAAGGCATGGCTGAAAGCTCTACAAAATCAAAATAAATGCAGAAAATGAGGAAGCTTGTCAGGTAATAAAGGAAGTTCTTTAAATCAATGGGGGATTTAAGGGAAAGGTGACTGGAGTTTTGGAGCAAGTGTTGCACGAGCCCAACAGCACTGTGTAATTGCTGCCAGCAGTGCTGGCTTTTACCCTGTGTTTAACGCTATGTCTATTTTATAATAGGTTTAAGCTTAATTAAAATGTTTCTATAGATTACATTATACAGTTTTGCAGATATTTCAGTTACTCCACGACAAAAAAAATACCAGCTACTAAATTATACATGTTGGGTGAGCACATGAGTATCAAAAGCGTCTGGACTAAAGGCTGCTTCTGTAAAAAAATCCCACGACTGGGTTACAATAGGACAAGGCAGAGAATCGCAACTGTGAAAGCCTGGGTTGATGCCTTGGGAATGATGGTTCCTATGCTGGTGATCCATCTGCAGAGAGGCTCTCCGAGCCGAAGAGCTCCTTATGGCCAACGGGCACATCAGGGAAAACCACCAGCTGAGTGCTGGCAGCACCAGGAACCCTGATACCAGTGGGCGACCACCCATGGATGCTATGTTCAACATGGTGCTGCCCGACGTCGCTGGGAGAAGTGTAAGCGGTGCAGCACTGAAAACGGAGCTGGCAGCTGGTGGGCTGTCTCTCCCGTGGATGGTGTAAGCGCTGGAAAAGCAAAAGCAAGGCACGCGCGTGCGTAGCACTCATCATCCTACTGCTGGAGAACCCTGGCAGCACCATCAGGATGCGTGCATGCCTCCGGCTGAACAAATATACAGTATTATTGCTGTACCGCAGTCATCCCTATCTGCCACCCCTTTTTAATTTGCCTTTTTCTCTCCGTCTTGCCACAGCTGCAACACAAAATTTGAGCTAGGGAAGGCAACAAGTCTTCTCACCAGCTTCTGTACAGAAGCCTTTGAAGGCCTGAGGCGACTTGGCAAGAAAAAGATAAGAAACCGGACACGTTCACCAGAACGAGAGAAAACAGAAATAAAACACAACGCCAAACTCCTAAACTAACCTTGCCTGTCAGCTAGTGATGCCGTTTTTGTTATTACCCCTAATACAAACATTAAGGACTGGTCTAAGCCAGTCACCTGGGTTCCTTCGGTGGCCAGCCGCAGGCCAGACAGCCCGTTCTCACACTCTAAACCTCAGGGAGAGAAAGGCCAACCTCAGGGTCAAACCAGCCATTTCCCATCCGTTAGAGGAAACAGTCCAGAGTCATCTTCTCTGATAGATTTCACAGCAAAGTTTCTAACTTCACACGATAACCTTGAATTGCAGAACGATATATATGTATTAATATATCAGAAAGTGATGAAACTCAAACTATACCTATTATAATTTGTCTCTGTGAGTATAAATTTAAACCCTTTGCCCATTTGTTGAGCCTAAATCAGAGACAGAATGCAAACTCTTTCACTGCCCTCCAGTGATTTCTTAGTGTCCAGTGTCCATCCCTACAAAAAGCAGGAGCTGGTGTATAAGCTCTAAAATATACCATTATTGTATATTAGAGTAAATATGATATATTTTTGTGTTTGGGGCGAGCCCAAATTGGCTGTCATTCATGAAGTACCAAATCACTGACATTGAATTCTTTTTCATAATATAGCAAAGGCCGTTTGAACCTCCTGTAATGAGGTTTTGCGCTGGCAGCGTGTAAGAAAAGAGTATAAATGTGTCTGAGCTGGTTTCACAAAGTCTCTGGGTTCAGCATCCAGCGGTGCTGCTGGCAGCACCAGGACTTGGCAGCCCCCCCGCTCCGCTCCCCATCACCCTGGGTACCTCAGCCAGCTATTACAGTGCAGAAATTGCGACAAAAATCAGTGTGTATGACTCACAGCAGCTGAGGCAGCTCATGATACTCTATCTTGTCAGTGATACACAAGCTAATTAATCCCCTAAGGGACCATGACATCAAGGTAATTTTTCCTATCTGTTAATTTAGCATCATCTGGTTGCTTGATGTCACCCTAAATAAATGGGTTTGAGCCTTTCTGTCAGCAGAGACTGGCATCAAACATTGCTAAGGCTCCCTAATATACCCTCCAACAAAATCTCCTACGTCAGCTTCTTGCAGGAGTTCAAGCCCCATTTAGCTCTTGAACCGTATGGGGCAGCCCAAGTGGAAGAGGCAAACGTTGAGCACCTGATGTGAGGGAGCCCCAGAGGAGCTGGGACCCACCAGCTCCCCAAAAAACCTCTGGCCTGGGGCTGCCACCCAAAGAGGAGCTCCCGGCTTTGGGGCTGTGCGTCCCTGGTGCACCTTCCCAGCGGTGGGTGCTCCCCCACCCAGCCGTCACCCTGGGGTGGGCAGCCCGTCCTTCCCCCAGCCTGCAGGTGGGTACAAGCGGTGTGCCAGGGCACAGCCTTCCTTGTCTGCACTTTGAGAGCACTGTGGAAAGACAGACTTCCACCCCTACACCTGCCCACTTCGATACGGTATTGGTACGTGCACAGCATCAAACCGATGGTTAAATAAAACCATGGCTTTGTGCTTTTCAACAAATGCAAAGGTATACCATGAAAATAGCCACTTTTGAGCATAAACAACCTTCATGTGCCAGCAGAGCCCAGAGTCACTGAGCAGACCTCCTACAGAAATGGTCCTGAGCCCACCTTGGAGCCAATTACTGTAGGCAAGCCCTGGGCTCCCACCTCAGGCGATGCTGGAGCACGCAGCGTGCCGCATCTCCTCCCTCCAGCTGCCCCACGCTCTCTCCCAGCGCCTGGGCGGTATCCCACGGGAACGCACCGGTGCCTACCACAGGTTGGATCAGGTTTGCTAAACATTCTTTGTAGAAAACATTCACCATAATTGAAAGGCTTTGCTTTGGAGCTGGGATTCATAAAACATCAATGAACTTGTCATCAGAAATAACATCAGACAGTTCGGTCCCTGGGTTTAACCTTCCTTTCTGAATTGCTGCGTGTCCTGCTCAGCATCAGGCGTTCCTCTGCCCCCTCCGCATGCCCCGCTAATGAGTTCCCAGGCAGTATTTTATCAAAGAAATGCACCAGGGTCTTTCTGTTATTGCTTCTTGTTTTGCAGCGTTAGTGTTAGTTATTAACGCAAAGCGTGTATTTTTTTCCCCACTTCGACAGGAACCATCGAGGGCTGTGAGCAAGGGGAACCCGGGTAGGAACAGCTGGCGCAAGTTTAACGATGCATTGTTGTGTTGTTAACACAAAGCTGTTACATGCCTTGACAAACAGGTAACAGGCCTCAAGAAATTAAAAGAAAATTAAAATGCAAATGTTTACACAAGATATTTCCTCTTTTTTTTTTTTTAAACACTCATTCACCTGCATCACAGGTGTAAGACAGCAGCTCACGTGATAAACGGCAGCTTGCAGAGTCGCGATGGTTGTGCCGCCAGCTCGGGGTTGGGCACGGTGGATGGGAGATGAAGGGACACCCACAGGGTCCCGCTGGACCATCGCTCTGTTCGCAATTAGCCACCCAGCTGTAACGAGGCAGCACGCCTTACAGCAAGGGTGCTGGCTCATCCCAGCGCCCTTACGGCTGGAGCTCGTGGCTCGTGCTTGGGCAGTGCAGAGCAGAGAGGGCTAACGTGGGGTGCCCCCCGTAACAGGCAAGACAAGAGAGGTCAATGCATCATATAGATTCTTCCAAGGAAAGTACACTCCGGTCGTCTTTGCGCAGATGGCTCCTTCATTAAATCTACACTAATTGCATGAACTTGAGCCCTGCTTGATGTGCACGTGGGGCAGGGATAAGTCTTGGAATCAGACAGAGAAGTCCAAGGGTCTCGGGGTAAGATGGGGTAACGATATTTGGGTCCCGGGGGGCACCCGGCCAGGGTGCCTTCAGCCCTACAGCACCGGGCTCGTGGGGACCACCCAGCCCTCAGGGTGGTGTAAGGAGTAAACCAGCTCCCAGTCTGAGCTACGTAAGGGACGGGAGTGTGACCCTGAGACCTGCTCTGATGTTGTAACCGTTATCGCTGCCCTTGGGAACGCTAGCCCAAACGGGGAGAGGAGCCTCTTTCAGGAGCGGTTTCTACCATCTGATGGGCACTTTCCAAACCACCAGAGCCCAGGGAATCACAAGAAAGAGTTTCCACCAGCTTTTGTTCAAACCCATAAGCTTCAACTACAGATCTACCTCCCTTCGCATTTACTTGCTGATTTTTTTTTTTTTTTTAATAGGATAGTTATAAAATAGAGCAAACTGGTCCAGCTAGACATGTGAGCAAGTCTCAGGAAAGAGATTGTTTGGAGCCAGCTCCCTTTTGGTAAAGTGAATAAACAGAAAGCATCTCAAATGGATAGTGCAAGCACCTTCATCCTCTAACCAGGATAAAATCTGATGTTTTAAACTAATACTGGGAGACTAATTTGTTTAGCCCAGAACTGTATTCCTACCCAGGGTCAGAGGTTGCTCCACTGATATCTTCATACAAGACGCCAAGAGCACAGGCAGAAGAGCGGCAGACAGTGCCGTACTCTATGTTCCCACAGGAATTCCCGATATAATCAAGTGTGGAGTTGTTAAATGCATTGTCGCTCCTTTGCCAAGGCTGCATATGCAGTGCAATAAATCGTGCCTTTCCCAGATGAAACAGCATCGGGGTATTAGAGTAACTCCCAGGTGCAGCTTCCAGACAGGTCTGATTCGTACACCGCTGAGCAAGAGCCTATAGAAGGAGCCACTCAATCAGAGGTGGGAAAAACCACGAGCTGTGGGAACCTGTGGTCAACACACGGACACCCACATCAGCACCAGGCAAGCCATCAGCAGCTCTGCTCACACCTGGCTGTGGCCGTCCGTCTCAGGAATGACACAAATGGAAAAAAAATCCTGATCTTTCATTCCTGACAAAACCTGGGCATGGCCTGAATTCATCTTGGTAAAGCAGTTGTGCTGATATGACAGATTCTTCCCTTTTCTAGAAATCAAAGAGAGCTTTTAGTATTAAGACTTCTGATTATATATAAATTATATGTTGTGGTTTCATGTTTTTTCCCCAAAGAGGAATCCCTAATTTGTTTGCACAGCAACATGGATAATCTCCCTTGATCCATGGCAGCATGTGATTAGGTCACTCAAATGATAACGTTGAATAATTTGTCTCAAGAGGTAAATGATTTGGCTTTTGTCCTCGGCATCACTTGGATGCAGCATGAACTGCTGTAATGCCACCCGCAGTTTCCTCTGCTAAACTTTGCTATTTAGAGCTGATAACTGCTAGTTCCACCTAAATCTCCGAATGCACCCCGTGGCAAGGAAGAGCAGCTTCATTCCTCCTGCACCTCCCTGTCCCGCTGCAGATGGGATTTGCCAGCTCCTATTCCCAGTTTTTTAGAGCATGGATGAGTCTCTGCGGCAGTCGCAGGGCGGACACCTGCCTCTGTCCCCATCCCATCTTACGGCCGCTTTACCTCCAGCATCCCACGGCGCGGGTGCGTACCCCTTTCTTTCACTCAAAAGCCTAGCTTGGCTGAGAACTATTGAGTAACCAACAGACCCTGCTGCAGGTCCATACCGACCCACGCCGCTTCCATACCACCCACTTGCGCAGAGTTCAGATTAATATTAATTAGTAAGCGTCTACTCTAGCCACAGCTTCCAAACATCCGCCGCACGCTGGTGTTTACTACATCAGAGTTATTGACCCGCTGGGACCGGAGTGGGGTTGGCAGAGACCCTGCCCGCACGGGCAGCATCCCTGGGACACCAGACAGGGCTGCCCAGCCCAACCACCGCCGCGGTACTGAAACGCCCCGTCCGCTGCAAGGGTGACCACAAGATGGATCCAGACTGAGGAAACCACCAGCTGGAGTTTTAATGAGCACAATTCACTTTCCACCCTTAAACACCATCTGAGGCCATTATAACCTTGTTCTTCCCGCGTAACCAAACTAAAATCTGTTCAGAGCAGCAAGTAGAATTCAGTTGCTGAATGCACACACAGGTGAAAAACCAAACATACATGAAAGCCCTTGGAAGATTCATCTTTTGCATTTGAAATGAGTACTAGAGCCAGCATATGTTTCCTGGCTCCACTCAGTAATGGGTGGAGCGACTCATCCGGCAATCGCTGGGGAGATGCTTGGGGCTGCCCAGCAGCCTGCTGTGAGGCTCCCCAGTTAGCATGGCTTAAGGATCACATGGAAGTAAGCATTTTATCTTTACTTTTTCCAAGACAGAGTTTGGAAATGGTATCTTCTGGTCTCCGAGGTCTTTGGGAAGCTGCAAACCCCATTTAAAAACCAAGTTTATCACAGCAGTACTTGATGACAGAGGATATTGCACAGTCCTTACCATCAGTTGTAAGCAACAGGGTGCTAAGGATGCATGTGGCAACAAGGGATGTGACAGTCATCACTGAACTAGATAAAAACCACCCAAACCAAAGTCCACGTCCTTCTCCTCTCTCCCTGCTAATAGCGAGGTGGACACCTTCTCACCCAGCTTGTGTTTTCACAGAAACCACTTCCACCGCGCACAGCTTGCTCACACTTTGTCCATTTTGGCTTTTATTTTTATGAACTAGGATGTTTCTTCAAATGGCATTTCCAGTCCTGCTTTGTGTTTTGGTCCCCAGATGAATTAAACCTGAGCTAAACCAATTAGGTTTCAGTGTAACTATAACTCCTACAGAACATTATCTTACCATGTTTCCAGGGGGGTCAAGCATGTTGGCCATTGAGTTTAGAACTCTGCCTTGTTGTCTGAAATCACTGAAAGTATGAAATAAAATTTGAAAGACCCAGATTTTTTAAGTTGGCCATTTGTAAGTTTGTTTAAATATAATTGGGCATTTAAGCTGTGCTCCTTTCCTTACCACACGAGTCCTTAGAGATGTGAGGAGAGAACAGGGTGCCTTCCTGCCAGACTTCCCTGGCACCTATGATTCTTCCTATCTATGAATTCGTAATGTATATTTTCAGAAGCCACCTCGGTTCTAGAAAGCAGAGCACGCCCCATTTCATAAAGCCATACACCTGCAGCTGCCGGGCAGGATCACGCTGCGATGCACAGGTATCTCCATATGCTAAATCCTTTATTTCCTAATGGCTTTCACACTATTCCTTCCATAGGCAAATTGCAAAGATCTATCGGGCTTAATTGTCTATCTTTAAAAATGTACATTACTGAGCATGCCTAGGGCTTGCAACTTAATTGGAAAAAAAGAAAGGAAAAGCAAACATTAAAAAAAAAAGAGGGCTGTTTTGTTTTTTTTTAGAATTGTAGAGTATAAGAGAAAGACTCATATATACAATACTTAAATTTTTCATATGCAGATCGCTGTAAAGTATTGCATTAATCCCCTCACATGAGGTGTATATCCTATTAACTAGGAGCAGCAGAATGTTTAATTAAAACTCTAACTTCAGTGAGTAGGAAACCATTTTTCTCATATGATGATAATTAACAGGTATTAAAATTGCAGGGGAAAAAAAAAAAAAAGAGAATCCATTTTAAGCCATACCCATGAGGAAGACAGTTTGAATTCACCTTCTTTATGGCATTTATTCTTACATGGTAGGTCAGTGTAATTAGCTTCTTTCACAACAAATTCTTGGAGTCATTTGTTTTTGCTGAAGTTTTGAGAAGAGCCAACAGCTCTAGTTGCACAGCCGTTAAGAGAGACACCACAAGCAGCTCATCTTCTCAATCACATCTTNATTAAAAGAGCCACCATGAGCAGTTCTGCTAAGTCCAGAGCTCATCTTCTCAATCACATCTTCCACGGTGTCGTTTTGCCCTTTCCTCAGACCGATGAAACTCAAAATTAATGGGTTCCTTTTGTCTGAACATGAAGGGCATTGTCTTTATTTTTTCCTCCCTTATTTGCAGCACCCACAGGACGAAGAAAAAAAGCCCGATCACATTAGGCGTTCTGAAACTCTTGTTTTCTCTGTTAGCAAAACTCCCACCAAGATGATCTTATGACACGATTTTATGTTGCGAGTAGCTAATTCAAGTCCTTGAGACCAATTTTTCAGAGGCACCAGTGACCTGATTTGCACACTGGTTTTTGTCATAGCTCTGGGAGCTCAGAGCTTGTGGGGTCAGACCATCCCCTAGTGCAGTGGTGGATGCGACCTCTGAATGCGTGTGGAGCACAAGGCACCTGAGCAAGAGTACAGCGCAAGGCAAGGACCAAGGGAGATAAAAGAGGTGTTAAGTCTTCAGAGAAGTGGGTACAGAGGAAGACTTTCTGCTGGTCTCCCCAGCCAGCCAAGAAGATTTCATGTCCGGTTCTCCAAGAGCTACTGTGGCCAGCTTCAGAAAGGAAAAAGCTTTCTGTGGAGCTCTTTGGCTAGTCCTCCTGCTTCATGGCCTTCCCTTCACCTGCTCAGTCACCTGCTGGGGAAGCAAGGAGAATGACCTGTGACAGAGCTCACTCATTGCCTTTCTGGAAGAGCTGCACTGAAGAGCGCTTGGAAGGGAAGAGCCTTACAAACTGCATCTGCTCAGTCCTACGTGCTCTTACATCGCGCCTGCCTTGGGCTGCTCGTCAGCAACACCTCCAGTTTTGGGGAGGTCCCAGGCAGCCATGGCAGTGGTGGCCAGCAGAGAGTGAGATGAGCTTTGAGCTGCCTGCCTCAGCAGTGCATACGACCAACTTCAAAAGGAAGACTAATGCATCCATAGGACTGCCTTGGCTATACGTTAGTGGGGAGCAGGAGGTGTCTTTTCTGCACCACAGTTCTCACTTTCTTACTGAGCGAAGGAGACAGTCGATGTCTCATGTGGGAGCCATCACCGCTGCTCCCCTCCACCCATGTCCAGTCTCCCAAGCAAGCTCTGGGCAGCGCCTGGAGCAGAACCGGGTGCCAGCAAAGCAAGAGCCTGCGAGACTCGTGTTGTTTCTAGCTTGCAGCTAACGAGTGCATTGAAAAACCATTCAAGTCATGAAAAGGCCGTTTAGGCTGGTAATAACCTATAACCCTGTGGAGCAGGACCTGGCTACAGATGCTCAGGCAAGATCCATGCTGCAAAGAAAAATTCTTTGTGGAGTTTTAGGTTATTAGCATAACAAAACCCTTAAGTTATCGAAGCAGCATATAGCTGTGTGATTTTTCTGCTACCAATGCACGTTTTATCATTAAATCCTCTCCCATAATTTTGGGAACACAGCTCTTCCCCCCCTCCTCCCCCGCCAGTGATCAAAACAGAACAACTTTAAAAAAGCTACTTCACAATAATCAGTTAACAACAAAAATAATATTTAAATGCAGAGTGACTTCCTACAGGCATAGACCTCGGACAGGCAAGATGTGTTCAGCTTGAGCCCAGAGCAGTGCTGAATATTTAAAGGCAATAAAATTCTGATACTAAAACTAATTTATTCTACAACCTATCTTGTATTTATCAGGATACTTAATCAGAAGGAAACAACTGATTTCAGATGATGCAAGTCTAATCAAGGAGATTATCATCCAGTATAATAAAATTATCACATGGTAAGATACCAAAGAAATACCTACTGTAAATGCACATTCCCTTCTGTCCTAATGTCACAACGATCTATTCTTAGGTTTAGCCAAATAGATATATTCAGTTTGCTGGTGAACTCAGGTGATCACTAAGCTCAGTCCCACTATAAAAAGTGGAGTCAACGGATGCATTAATCTGCATTTTTAAGGTAACATCACTCAGCAGCACCGACAAAGCAAACCTACGGTTTTATTAATGAATCTTGGATAACTATTAATTGCAAGCTGTAGTACTGTGCTCGGGTATGGACGGTGCTATCCCTGCTTCCT
This sequence comes from Aramus guarauna, assembly GCA_013400195.1. Taxonomy (NCBI): domain Eukaryota; kingdom Metazoa; phylum Chordata; class Aves; order Gruiformes; family Aramidae; genus Aramus; species Aramus guarauna. The sequence goes on from VXBL01003291.1 coordinate 1,470,720, forward strand.
GTAGCGTGTTCTCACGTAGCTGCTGTAACGCAGAGGAGTGGGGTGGGAATGGTGGTGGGTCCAGCTGAAGCACCCTGGGGCCAAGGAAAAGCTTGGAGCCCACCCCAGCTGGGATTTCTCCTAACGGTAGGAAGCAGAACCGGCCGTAAGGTGTTGCTCAGGAGGGTAACCACGTACCACAGCTGCTGTTGAGCCCATTTCTAAGGTAGAAATCGAGTGTGCAAAATAAACATGTCCTAAATCAATGTGCTGTGCCCAACCCTGTGCCACTCATGGGGACCAACGGTCTGCCCCCCACTGCCAGCTCTGCAGGGGAGGTGAGGGACAGGGATGTCCCCCTTCATTTGCCCTGGGAGCAGGAGGATCCCAGGGGGGTACCCCACTGGCCATCCCCTGTGCCAGAGGGAACGGGGCACCGTGACCCCCCCCGTGGTGAGGGGAGGGCTGGTGGGAACACACCCGCGGAATTAAAAAAGCTGAGAAACAGGGAACACACTGGGAAAAAAAAAAAAGTAAAGAACAAACCAAACCTTTTCAGAGGAAATCTTGATATAACCAATGGTGTAACTGCAAATAAACTGCTTCAATAAACAAAACCAGCCAGATTTTGCGGAATATTTCCAGCAAAGCCAGGGGAAATATGACCACACAAGTTACTATAGCATTTTACCTAAGTTATTCAGGCAGCATGTTTTTGTGTGTGTTTTGTTTCTAGGAAAAATACTAAACAGACCATCAAGACTTCAGTCCTTTCAGCCCACATAATCCACTGCTTTTTGAGATAATCCACTGCTTTTTGAGCCACCACTGAACCAGCCATCCTTCTTGATTTCTTGTTCCCAGCCCTACGGCAGCATTTTGTCCTCTCCATGTGCTATCCCCCACAATACACGCAAGAGCAAACTAATTGCCTGTGGTTTGCTTTCCCTGTTATTTCAGAATAATTATCTGAACAAAATTTTAAGATGCAAGTGAGAGAATGCCAGCATCAGAGAAGCTGCAGGCAGAGCTAATTGCTTGATCTGCTTATGTAGAGCTAATTTAAAACAGGAGTTGAACTCCTGGAACCACTGTTCATTTCCTTGGAGGCATATCCATCAGCGTGATGCGAGTAATTTCAGCATATAGAGACATTTTTACCCTTCTTTGTAGGTATAATTCCCTTAATGCAGGTGAGCGGGTGCTTCCGGGCATGCAGGAGAGGCCGCAGCCTGAAAGGTGAATTTGCAAATAAACTTGTAGTATGGCCCATCCCCCCCCAAAGCTTTGTTGGGATTTCATTTTTCCAGAGAGATTAAAAACCCTTTTGAAACCGTCGTGTGTCACCCCCCAAGGGTCCCCTGGTGCTGGATGTTATTGCTCCACCACCTTGCTGCTCCCCACAGTGGAGCAGCACATACCTTGTTTTAAAACAAGGAGGAAAAGAGTTAAAAAAATGTGCTGTTCAAGTAGGTTCCTTAATTCCTTAATTCCTATGGGTTCTTCAAACCCGACGTGCAGACACCTAATCCCTCAGCCTGAGGTTTCTCACCCCAGGGAGCTACAACTGCTCCCACCCAGGGTCCCAAACCCTCAAATGCTTGAATTGATCCTGGGACCATCCAGGAGTGAGGTGCAGGGAGCTGGCTGCATCCCGTGGCACACAGCTGGCCTTGGGGCACACTGCCTGCCGCCCCTGCTATGGATTATAGCCTATATCCTTTAGTGGACAGATAATGACAATCTTATGACACTACTCTTCTGATTTTTAGCTACCCTTCTACTCCCTCCCCGCTGCTTTTAAAACCACTTGGATCACAAGTATAAAGCCTCAAAAGCCATTCTCATGTTGGGTTTTCAATGAATTCCCGCTGCAAGGTCCATGTGAATGTATGCAAATATATGTGCAGAATGATTAAAATAAAAATGTTGCTTTTCACAATTTAATCAAACTGTAAAATTAATCAGTGGTATGGCTTATTCTACACTACTTCTTACAGAGAAGTGAATGCAATTAAAATTATGCCCAAATTCATAATTGTTGAGCTAGTGTAATAAGCGTATACAAAAAGGGACCCTTGAGACACACAGTTGAGCCCCAAATTGCTTTTTTTTTATTCAAGATGAGCCCTAGCATCATGGGAGCACCAAGAACAGCAGCAGAGCTATCACAGGAAAGCTAATTACTTTTGCAAGATCTGCTCTATTTAAAAATAAATTAAAAAAAGAAAAAAAAGCAGGTGCAAAGATGGGATCTTGTGGCGATGTTTATCCTTTGCCTGGCAGTCCCTCACCAAGAGCTTTGCAGAGGACATGGCCCCATGAAAGGTGCAGGGACAGGATTTTGCCCTAAGAAAAATCACAGCGCAACTGAGGCATAAAAAAGTTTGCTACGATCATTATTCCTGATCGAGAGATATTAGTAATAAAAACCAGCAAAAATAAGCCAAGTGTGCCATGAATAGGCTTGAGTTACGGAGTGATTTCAGCTCTGGGCAGCGTGGGTACTTGCTGGCTTTCAATGAACACCTTCTCGTGCGTACTTCCGACCACTGAAGGCTCTGAAGAACGACAGTGAGCAAGCTTTAATCCCTGGGAGGTACCCAATATTCCCATAGTACGGGGGGGAGGGGGAGAGAAGATAGGTGAGCAACTACTGAGTACACACAGAGTTAAAGAACCACGGTCCTACAGCCATCAAAAGATACAAAATATGGTCTCTAGACCCAATACCGTATTACACATGCACAAGTTATGGATAAGACTTTCCAAAGAATCCACGAAAAGCCCCAAACCAAAACTGCTCTGTAGAAAGAGCAGTTGTATCTCAGCATGACTAAGACGTCTTTTATTCAATTTCTGCCTTTCAGGATCCATTTAGTGCAGGAAATGCAATATCCTACTCACACATTGTCCTGGGAGTACACCCCACAACAAGAGCACAGAGTAGGAAAGGCCAATTTTTCCAGTGTCTTCTGCCAAGTGTATCTTGGCTAGCGCTTTGCCATTCCTGGTGATGCCAGCCCAGCTTGCAGTGCCAGGTTTGATGCCAGCAGCTCACCACCCCTCTCTGGCACAGACATGGACCCGCGAGTAAAGCATTTCATGAAGCTTATGGCTTGCATACTCCTCTCTGCCCACATTACACATGACATTTCTTTGTTGAAACTACCCAGTAAGTGGTTACTTCAGTGATTTAACCAAGGTGCTTCCCCCCCCACTTCCTCTCCTGCCCCCACCTTTCCATCACCAGTGGACCCTTTAGGCATGATGCACTTGGGTGCCTTCCTCCAGGTTCAAGGGATGATCCCACATGAGCTCCAGGTTCAGCCTAAGCAGGGTTGTCCCTACCAAGGGTCACCCCAAAAAGGGTCAGACCTCACTGCCTGCTGCTGTCCTGGTCTTTCCACCTGACTTGCCAGGGTCTTTGCTGAATGCTGCTTCATCCTGGCCACAAGATGAAGGGGGAGCAACACAAATGCCCACCCAGTAGGATCCCACAGGACTTTCTCACCCTGCAGAGATGGGCAGAAGTTACTAATGAAAATGCCTGATGGGGTATTTATCTTGTCTGGCCTCCACTAACTTGCTCCAGGACATTTTGCATGGTAAAGTGTTTGCATGTATGGCCACTAACTCTCCTCCAGCATCAGAAAAGGCTGTTTGGGGAGGGAGAGCTTGCACAGTGCTGTGTGGAGGCTGTAGTCTCCCTCAGCGGTTTGGATCTAGAGTAATTTAGATCTGGGAAAACCAGCTTGGTGCCCCTGAAAGTCAAATGAAATTCAATACTTTGGAGGAAAAAGCAGCATAGTGCATTTAAAAGAAAAAAAAGACCCCACACTGCTACAAACCCATCCAGCTTCCCCAGACAGCCTAACACAATCTGGTTCCCCTTTAAGGTCCCTAACCCAATCAACTCAACATTAGCAACAGGCTTTAGTGGAAAAGATACTGCAAATAAATACTGAGCAGTTACAAAATGTCAGAAGGCCACAACTAGACCTTGTGGTTTGATTGCTTCGCTGCGATGCTTGGGGCTGGAGGTCATCAAGTGCTCTCCCCGCTTTCAGGAGGACCTGTTTTCATGGGGTGCCATTTCCTGTCTTGCAGGGATGCCAGAGGCTTACGCTGACTTGGAGTGAATATTACAACCAGAGATACGTATTGCTTGCTTTTCAATGATTAAGACCCCTCCTCCCCCCAAAGAGCTAACCAAACCATGTTTACCAAATACCTTTTTTTCCTGATATAAAAAAGTTGAACCAGATAATTATGACAATACCACCTCATAGGAAAGGAGCTTAGTCCCAGTTTCACAGGTAGTCAAAGCATGAGGGGTCCTTATCTGACTCACCAGCCACACAGCCAAGGGGAGGTTTCCCACTGCCCAGCCCACCCCCAGACAGCTCTTCGTGACCCCAGCTCCTGGGTTTGGCTGGACATACCATCACCGTTCCCCTGTAAAGCGGCTTTCAAATGAAGTGGGCCAGCAACTGCCTATGCACTAGGGAGCTCATGGACTATGCATAGAATCCCCCCCAAAAGGGTCCAAAGGCTTGTGCTGGAGAAGCTGTCCTACATTTCCTGAAGGACATCTCTGGCAAGATCAGCAGCACCCAAAAAGTCACTTTGCTCTACAGCAGAAGGCCAGTTTTGAACTCAAAGTGCTTCTGCCTGAGGCCAGATGCAGTCCAGCCGCAGAGAGCAATACTTCTTTTGATCACAGATTGGTTTTGAAGCAACAACGACTACTTTGCCTTTGGGTGGTTGCCTGCATTTCAGGTCAGTGAGTTGAAGTCCTGAGCAAGCTGGTGGAGACCAGGGCTGCAGAGTGCACAACGCTGATGCCAGCAGAACCACACAAACCCACAGCAGCAAGAGCTCCAAATTGAGCCCACAAGTTCTTATTTGGGGTGCTACTTATTATTTTCACTCTTTTTTCCTTCCAAAGCCACAGAACTGTATTAGCTTTCATTTTTCTGTCACATACACGTTGCTAGTACCTGATCACAGTCGCAAGCCTACACCATGGACACATCTTGAACGTACACTAGTCCCATACCTGGGCACAGAGCAAACGGAGAGGCTTGGCTAACTGAAAATCAATGAGCTAGCAAAGGCTTCTCTCGTTCAATTGATCCAAGCCCTTGGGCAGGCGCAGAGGCATGCAAAACGGTGTTAACGTAGCACAAGTATAAATTTCACTCACAGGAAATACAGTAACAAAAACTAAAAGCAACACAAATGCAGTCCAGAGTATCATTGATCCCAAACCATTAGATGACAGCATCAGATAATTTAATGAACAGTAAAGATCTTTTAAGAGCAGCAGCCTGTTTAGCATTGTTTATTTTATTTCTGTACCATTCGAAGCTGCATGATGCTGTACATCTTATTAGCATGTACATAACCATTGTTTAAACACCGATCTATGAACTATATTTGGGCTTATAAATTCTTATAGTAGTTTCCTAGTAAAGTTTTTACTTTATTTCCCCCACTAGATATATCACCGGGACTTCTTTAGTACACAGCAGAGACTTTGTGCAATATTGCGCAGTCAAATCTACATATGTTGCCATTGAAATGTCTCTTAAATAACATCTGTTGTGGTCTGAAAGCAATGATCCATAGGTAAGAGCACATATGCTTATCTCCAGCCCGGTGCACTGGGGATGCTGGCTCTCCGAAGAGGGGGTACTTTGCACAACGTGAGTTGAATTCTTTGGGTTCTGATACAGCTGATTAGATTGAGCTGAATTAACCTCTGCATAACTGCCCACAGTTTTCACGTGCAAGTAAAAAACTATTCAAGTTTTCTTTCCTATAGATAAATTATTAGGCATCTACTGTAACACAGAAATGAGGAGATTTCCCCAAAAAATTTTTTCTTTTTTAAAGGCCACATCTTTCTACCTCAAGAGCCAATGGTTCACTTTTCATCAACTTCAATAAGAGCATTAGTACTGTAAGGAACCACCATCACATGGCAACGCGTCAAAGACACTGGATTTCAAACCGACATTGATCTGCTCCAGAGATTTACAATCATCTTTAAAATACATCTTCAAGGTATACACAGTTAATGCACTAACAGCTTAATGTGTTAGAAAAGTTATAGGAATGCGTCACAGCCAGCAACAAAGCTTTCAAAAGTTATCTGAATTTTTCATTTGCATCCCTGGGAGAACTGGCTGGTATAGAGGAACACGAGCTTGAAGCAGTGATAAACGGAGGAAAAAAAAAGTTACAGGTGAGCTCCTGGCAGTTCTACTCAAGACCAAATGTTGATAATGGGTTAAAGAAAAGTTCCTGCAATCAGTTTTTCGAAAGCCTGTTAAGAGTTGCAGAGGAACCTGCTCAAGAGCTGCACGCAGATTGACCCCTTGGCCCACCAAAGAGCTTAGCCAACAGCTTAGCCACCACGGGCCAGAGTCCCACACGCCTCCAGGGAAGGCACAGGGATGGTCTTCAGCCTGGTGGGACACAGTGCTCAGTCAAATGGGAAGGTCCAAGTGCAGCTCTCCATCTTTAGCCCCAAACTCCCACACCTTCCTGCCACCACCCACCACCCTACGGCATTTCCCTTTTTGAAGTCCCCAGCACTTGGGCGCACCAGTTCGGAGCACAACCTGCTGTTTTACGACATACAGCCTATTTCCCCAGTGAAAAATTGCAGTTGTCCGTGGCACTGAGTATGCAAACATCATTTTTCTCTGCAGCTGAACTTTGCAGAACAAAGAGTTAATGTTCTCATCCGCGTGTCAGGCCTAGACATGACTATGGGTCCTTGTCTCACTTCTAAAATACAGGGATTTATATTTCAAAATATTGCTGACTCGCACCCTTCTCTTCCTAAAAGATCCCTTTGTACGCATTTGATTTCCTCATCCTCGCTCCCGTGCCTCTTAAAATGGCAATAATTATTTGTGGGCACAGCTTCATTTCTCTCAAAAAACCCTGGAAACAGCGAAGAGACGCACACTGCGCTGTTCCCCGGTAATAATGGGCCAAAAATAGTAAAAAGGGCAAAAAATGAACAGGCATTTCATGACCACTTTTTGATTAGCAGTTCCTGAGCCATAACCTCTAATGACAGTAATTAACTCGCTGAGCTCTAATACAGGCATTACAAAACCCGAAGCACGCTGGAGACTCAACACACGGGGCAGCCGCATCGCTACGCAGCTGCGAGTTTTAAGATGTTGTAAAGAATGTCAAGGAACAATAAACATGATTGAAAAGCTTGTTTGTGGGAACCGTTCAAACGCTCTTGCCATACTGTGAGCAACAACAAAAAAAGGAGCAAACAGGCTTAATTGTCTTCATTGCGACGATCAGAAAGACAAGCTACTCGGGAAAGCAACGTGCAGGCTCACATCACCCAAGGCTCCACTGAAAGACTGAAGCTTGTTCTGCTTCAGCTTCCAGTTGCCACTGTGGGAAGAGACATTTTCAGCGTCTAACAAAGAGGGAATTGGGTGTAGCATTTGTTTTGTGCCTCGTGGATGCACAAGTCTAATCCCCACGTTACCAATTCCAGTTGCCCCAGTATAATCTCTTCCCCAAGGACTTTGTCTTTCAGGCTAAAGACAGGCTTGCTGCTTGTCACTACTTCTTTTACCCCTAGGCTGGGTGAAGTCAGGACTTGTGCTGTTACACTGGAAGTTTTAAAGCCTTTTAGCGAGACCTTCTTAAAAAAAAAAAAAAAAAAGCAATGCAGATATGCTCTGCTGCAGCAGAGGCAATGTAGGGCTTCCTCAGAAAGCTCCTGAGGTGTTACTAGGGGAGTATTTGCTTAACATCAGAGCGTTGTACACATGAAAATAGAAACAATCATTAGAGTTATCATTTTTTCCTGTACCTCCGGTGCATCCGATCCCCAAAGAACACATACGTGCTCTCGCTGGGGCTGGAGGGCAATTGTACGGTTCAGCCCCATTGCATTTGATTTACAAGCACAGATTTGGAAGGCGCTTTCACATTTCATCTCTCACAAGATGTACAGCCTGCGAAGGTGCAAACTGTTTCAGCTAAGCGCTTTAGGCAAGGCTGGACAGGCAGGATCCTGCCTACGTGCCAACACACGACAAAGCCGTGACTCCGAGCAGGGGTCCCTGTGGGTGCCCTGGCCGAAGGGTCAGACCCCACCTCTCCTGCCAGGAGCCTGAAGGGGAAAGTGAGTCCCACAGCCACCGTCAGCATCTTTTCTTTACTGAAGAGGAAAGGTGCAAGCAAAGCAGGATTTCTTTCCCAAGCCTTTTGCAGAGCTCCTTCACGAGGGGAACTCCACAGGGGTTACAGATAGTCACGTCACCCTCCCCTGCAACCCCCTTCCTTCTCCAGCATCCCTTCTCCGACCAAGGACAAACTGGTGCCTCCACTGCCGCCAGCACCTTCTGGATCATCCAGTATTTACTTTCCCAGGTTAGGTCCCGCGGCCAGGGGATTTCCTCAGCTGCTGCACTGCCAGCAGCTCCCACCCTCTGCTACAGGGGCAGGGACTTTCCTCCCTTTGCCTCACCTCCTTCCTATCAGACACAGCAAACACAGCCCCGAAACAGGCAGCTTAATTTATACGCAGGAACATAAAGCCATACCTGAGATTTCCAGAGACGCGCTGTTATTCGGCAGGGCGAAGCCTGCGACCTCCCCCAGCCACCCCAGCCTTGGGAGGCAGCTTCTCCCCCCCAGCGCTGCCGAATCACAGCCCCTCACCAGGAGCACTTTTAATCAAGCCCACAGGCTCCTGCTGCAGCACTTTTACCATCACAGCACCAATCAGCACCTCCATCACCGACACCACGAACCAGGTGGGGATGTCTCCGCTCCGGCTGAGGAGCAGCTCATTAAACCCCCACCGCTACCCTGCCAGGAAACAATTGCCTTTCAATGCCTTATAAATCCAACAGGCTTCCCTATTAAAGCCGGTGCTCCACTAAATCATTTCACCACTTAATAGCTCAAGGTTCAATCTGCACTTGACTTCTCTATTTACTATTTTCATGCTTTCTATTACCGAAGGCAGTGGTCTTAATTAAATGCAATTACACGTCTCCTGATTAAAAGCTACACTTATCATACAACAGACCACACAAACCGGCCCCGCGGGGGGATTGCAGCCAGGGGACGGCGTCTCCTCTCCCTCCGCATCTCACGCGCCCCATTGCACCCTCCCTGTAACCAGGACTTGTGCATCTGATGAGCTGAACAGTCTTGCTTCAGCATCTCAAAAAGACCCGATATTTGCTCTTCGGCTGCCAAGAGAGCTTCTCCCCTGCCAGCCCTGCACCCCAGGAACCTAGCCAGCATCTCCGTCCGCCACCTTTACCTCCCCTTTTTGCTTCATACAAGCAGCTAGAAATATTTGCTGCAAACCTTGAATGAGTTAATCTTGTCCAGGGGCGGGGGGGAATAAATCCTGTTAAATATGTACTCAAAAGGAAGTTTTCTGAAGGCATTGCAACCAGGAAAGTAAAAATCCTGGCAAGGCTCAGCTGTCAGCTCCCAGGCAGGGTCTCCGGGTCTTGCGGCTCCACAATGCAGCAGCCTGGAAACTCGGCAGCTGCTTCATTTAATTTGAAATGGGAGAGTTTTGAGGAGTGAGGAAAGGAGCTGTTTCGAAGCGGCTGTGTGCTGTTTTGACATGCAGTCTCTCCCCAGGGAAGGCCCGCGGGGATGGACGTATTACCTCTCTGAGGCTGCTAAAATGATCAACGGGAAAGCAGCAGCTCTAAAAAAAGTGGTATTTCTAGTCTTGAAGGGACTCTGATGGGAAAGGGAACCTCTGAGAAATACCTCTGAGAAGTTAAACGTACCAGCCACCGCACTGAAGTGGAACTATGGTGTTGATTTACTTTTTTTATGATTAATACCATAGGAACGGAGCAGTCTAATTTTAATTAATGTAAATTACAGTAAAGCAGTCTATAACTTTTTAATTGACCCACCGGCTCAGTGGAACATAAAATAGCTGAGTAAATACCGACAGATAGTTGTGCAGTCGCGTGGATGCGGCAGGGAGGAGTAGCACTGCGGGTGAACGCATCAGCCCTTCATCCACCTCCTCCTTCCCCCTCTTCCTCCCAGCCAGGGAGATGCGCACGAGCAGGTCCTACCTGCTACCAGCTGCCTCCCCACCCACGGGTGCCTGGAAGCTCAATATAATAAATATTTCATATCAATCAGGGGCCTTTTTTATTCCAGGCATGGTATGCGGCTCATTAACGGTGTGTGTATGTGCAGAATGTGTTTTAATTTATAGCTTATTCCTTTAAGGAGAGTTATTATTGTACTCAAAGGGCCTCCAGCTCTTGTTTAGGATGGGGGGAACATCTCCAGGGAATGGTATTGATGAACCATGCCCAGGTATCAATAGACCCAAGCATCAGTATGAGCTGGCTCCATGAGGAATTCCCTGGAAAAATTCTTGACTGACGTTTTTATGGTCAACCATTAAAAGTGTTGAACAAAACCATTGTCATGGGCCATGGTAATTTAATAATATGCGGTAAACGTAAAGTTGTGGCTGGAAAATATTTTTAAATCCTTCTTAAGTTCTTCAGTGGAAGTCTTGAAAGTAAATAAATAACACTACTGAAACTACGGAACACTTCATTTGCAGATTTTTGAGCTACTTCATAATATTCAACTAACATGGCTTGGGCTTTGGAGGCGTTTGGCAATATTGCCAAATTTCCATGTTCTCTCTACAGAAACTCTGCTGAGCACTGTCCCTCCGCAGGATCTAAGAGAAAATTAAATTTCAGTCACTTCTGTGCCTCCTCTGTCAGAGCACAGGTAGGTTTGGAGATCTGATGGCACTGCTGCCTTCTGCTGTTGCAACAGCCACTGCAAACTTGCTTATGGCAGGAATAAGGAAGATTCGCCGTCTTTACAATTTGTGATGCTTATGCTTGTGTGATCTACGCAAAACATGTCTTCCTGCACTTCAGCAACTAAAAAGAAGTAATGTGAAGATAGCCCAACGCCTTTTAAAATCTCCCAGGAAAGTTCTGCTCTGTCAAAATCTTCTCTCAACGCCACTTTGCACCCATCAAGTTATCTCTCTTAGTGAAGAACTGCAGCCATAGCCCTTGCCTGGGTGTTTCCGTGCAGCTGCATATGGGCAGCACATCTGTGCTAATAAATACACCTTTCACAAATACTAGAAATCATTTGCGTGGCAGAACAAAGTATTAAGAAAAGGAAAGCAATACACTGACACCATGAAAAAATCAAATTAAATGGTCCCCCTGGCATCCCTCACCCGTGTTGGACCTCTCTGCCAGAACAGGTCTGGGCTTGGAGACCGGTAACTCTGCTCCTTGGAGCTCACCCTCACAGCTGACACTCACAACCTGCACTACAGCATCTGAAAGATGTCCCAGCAAAAGGACTTGAGTTGTCCCTTGCTGTCCCCATCCACTGGAGGAAGCCCCACTAGACCCTGACATGGGGCCCAGAAACGTCAGGTGGCATCTCCAAAATAACGATGGACCTCATCAGCAGCTTTACTTCTAGTGCTCCGTCAGACTTTCCTATCAGAGTGATGAAAATTCTCTGGGGCAAATCCAAAGTGTGAGGGGATCTGGCCAAACAACACATAATATTGGTTTTATTCTCCTGGCAGGGCAGAGCACACCTTCTCCGGTGGGCAGCATCCTCCCAGCTGCCTGCGGCGGGCAGGACTGGCACACAAACTGGCAATTTAACGGTGATTTTACAGCAGAACTTTTCTGAGTGTGCTTAAAATAAGGAGAGAAGTCAGCTGAGCGAGTGTGATGCGCTGGTGCCACCTCATTGTTTGAGCTTACAGTAGAGGAAACCAGTTTCAGGTCTGTGCTGAACGGCTTCGGCAAAACGCTCGCTATCATTTAAGCGATAAATAAAACCAGATAGCAGTGTATCTCAGGACATCCCTAAGTTTCCCTTACCTGGGAAAGTTATGTGAAAAGAAACCCCACAAACAATACCATATCTGTTCAGAAAGATAAATGGTCTTCATGGTAATGACTTTTTTATCACTGCGGGCGGGGGGGGAAGAACAATTTCCTTTGCTGGTTTCCATTTCTCCATGTACTGTCAGACAAAATAGCAGGTGGACGTAGAAGTTTTTCATACGAGAGCTGGCAGGCTCATGGGAAAATACTTTAAATCTATTTGAGTCCAACAGTCTCTATATTACTCGTGGTAAGTGTGATTTGCAGCTCTTGCGGTGTCAATTTTTTCTGTTAATTGTTAATGAAACAGCCAGATCTCCTGGGGGCAGAGGGAGGTGTTGTTTTCTAATTTTTCAAATCAAGAATGTTGTAATAATCCCTCATTAATTCAATCATCTTTATGTCACATAACTGCTGTATAATTTAAGGGGTAAGATTTTAAATAAAGATCCTGGCAAAACCATCAGGTTGATTTAATACAAATCCTCCATCTAAGTGAAACTGATAATCCTTGGAAACAAATTAGTCTGAAAAACAAAGGTAGATGGCAACAGAAATGTCATAACTCTTCATACATGTCCTCTTTTCTCTTCCTCTCTCCCCGCCTGCCCCCTTTTTCTTTTTCTCAATCTCTTTTTTTGTTTTTATATTTTATAGTTTGGAAAGAAACATTGATCATACTTCACGTCTGTTTGTACGGTCCCTTCAGCTCCCTGGAAGATGCCTTTTCCATCCTTGACCAGTTTTCAAGGAGAAGCAACAGAACTTGCCTGGTTTCAGCTCTGTGCTCCTCCCCCCGCCCCCCTCCCTGCACTCATTTCTGCTTGAGGAGCAGGTTGGCAGAGACAGCCCCAAATTCTGCTCCATCCTTGGCAAAATAACATATAAACAGCACCGACTAAATGCTTGGCTCCTGTTTACCAGCTTTCCACAGAATTATTTGCTGAATTGCACAAGCGTTCGTTGGTCCAAAGCCTGAGTTGAGAACGTCAGATAGCACCGAAATGCAGTAAATACCCAGATCTCCTGTGTTTCTGGGACACGTCCTAAGCCGTGTCAGTACTTCACACAGTGCTAATATAGGCTAACCTCTCTAAAAATATTTCCCGGCCTCTTTAAATGAGTTCCCTCATTTTCCTGGCTGTCAGGTTATATCGCTTAGGGAACACACTTAGAAGCCCTTGTCATGCAAACAGGAGGCATCTGCTTTACCTCTGCTTCGCCTGGCTGGCTGGGCACGTCCTGCCAAAGCCAGAACAAACCAGCCGCGGTCAGAAGAGCCAGCAAAGAATATTTGACTTGTTGGTCAAAATGCTCTAAATGAGTTCAGCTAGGTGAGCAGCAGCAGAGGCCAGGAGAAGAGCCAGCCCTTTCCTCCAGCCCCTGATGGAGGACCTCCAGCAGTGCCCTCCACCTTCCCTGGAAAAACCTGCTTTGCTTCCACTTCTACAAACAGCAGCTCTCCTAAAAAATAAGAACATTGAATCTGGAACAAACCTCCTGGGAAGCACCATAAACCAGCAGCACGCAGGTTCACCTTCACTTGGCTTAAGACAAGCTGTCTCAAGCACGAAGTGCAGCGAACTTAGCAAAATATTCGTCTGAAAGCTAACGCTACCATGAGCTTTGAAATGGGACTTACAATTAGATCGTTTTCTGGATGCACAATAATTAGCACTCCTTGAGTTGCCAGAGCCCCAAAGTCTAATGAATTGGGTACTCTTTCCCTTGGCTCCACAGAAATACGCATCTTCGGGGCCTGGGCACGTTCAGACACTTATTTTTAAAACATTTGCTGGCTGGTACAGCACAAACTCCTTCATGTGCACTGAGCGTCTTGAAAGACTTTAAAATTTCTCTGAAAACTGAGGGATCGGATAAATTGTTAGGGAGATTAGGAGAGGTGTGAGCATGTGTATACATGGCTGTGCGTGCAGGTATGCGTGTCTTGAAACGTGTTACACGTGACTCGGGGTTGGACAGGTGAGGTCCTACCCACCCATTACCATTTGAGCTAAATTACGATGAAAAGAACACAAACATTTATTTACCCTTATTTTACTAAATCTTACTTTGATCTCCTTAATGTAGAAGGTTTTGTATGGAGTTTTTACACTAGCAATTTGTTTTTTTAAAGTCTCGCCAGGCTTTGTACATCCCTTTCACGCTAGTCGTTGTGAACAACATAAAGGGAAAGGAGTGGGATCATCTAAGTCTGAGAGGGGCTCCTGGATCCCGGGCTGTTGTGTACGATTTATCCATCTGGCTTCAACAGCTCTGGCAGTCTCTTGCCGTTATTGAGAAAATGCTATTTATGCAGGTGTGATTTTTTTTTTTTTTTAAATACTGGATTCTGTCAGCAACCGCTTTAATCTGTTTTCATATCTTAATAAGTGGCAATTGGAAATATCAACTGTTTTCCTTTCCTGTTCTCTTTTATAGAAAGCAGTGTTGCCGTGATGAGTTCAAAGAGACGCCATCGCTATCTCCCAGCCCTCATTTAATAAGCAATCTGGAAGATTTTAGGTCCTCCGGAGAACACGGTGAATATGGTCAGTCTCTGGCATCAGTTGTGCTTTAGCTTCCCACCAGTATTACCTCTTGTAATGAGTTTTGCTTTAGAGAGATTTTTCAGGTATTAATATTTTTAGTATCATATAACTTATCGTAAGAGGTTTTTAATATTTTAACTTATCTTTAAATTCTCTTAAATTCTTTAGAACCGAAGCAGGACTGAATACACCAGGCATTAAATGTCCTGCCTTTTCCTATTTCAGCTCTTGTTATTAACATATGTGGACAAAAGCCATCGCAGGAACGTGTTGCGTACCCCACCTCTATTTTTCAATGCTCGGAATAGCTACTTGTGTCCTTGTGACTGCTGCTGGCTGGTGGAGAGCAACGAAAGGCAGGTAATCAAGGAGACTGAATCCATACGGTGCCTTGAGGGCTTGATCAGGTTGCTGCTAACTCATTTATTCAGTTAATCTGTAATAACAGATAATAACATCACATGGCAATTGTAGAAAATAAATATATGGCCACAAAGGTTAAACTGAAGGCTGCTTCATTTGTATAAAATCATTGTTTTCATAAAATGAGTAGCAGATTAAACTTTGAAATAGCAAAAAATAATTCCTTGAAAAGCCTGCATTGCTCTCTTAAGACTGATCTTTATTGGCAGAAGGCAGAGCGTGTCCACTCTAATGGAACAATTTAAATGCATAATGGTTAAAATAAACTCCTTAAAGTATGTATCCACATTCCTTGTGTTGACTAGTGAGCATCGCTTTTTCATAAAATACTGTGTAACTGAGAGATGTTTAAAGCAGAAAAAAACCCAAGATACGCTGTCTGTCTCAGGCTGGTCTATAACAATTTCTACACTTAAAGACACGATTGATTACATGAAAGGTAAAAGTAAAATGCGCTTCACATAGCTTTGCAGGTTTAAGGCTCCCTTCTGTTTATGCATATGTAACATTCCCTGGGAATCTACGGCAGGGAAGAATAAAGCAGCAGGGAACATGACAGAAAAGCAAAAATTAAAAAACAAAACCAAAACAAAACTCAAAAAACAACCCCCCAAAACCCTCACTCCCACAAAACCAAGGTAAAGCAAACCTCAGTATTTTACGTGCCCCCTGTACAAGACCCTCGCCGTGCCCAGCCCAGGCTGGTGGAAGGAGGGAGAGGACAGTAAGTGCAACTCTTCCCATGCAACTTGGTGAGTCCCCAGAGCCCATGGGGCTGACCCTGCAGATCGGCAGCTGCATCCATGTCAACGTTGCCCCAAAATGACGTCACCTTGTGGGGGCTCCTGGGGAAGCAGAGCTCGGTGACTTGCACCTTTCCTCCTCCTGGCAATCAGCAAGCTCAGAGTTGATGATTCATGGCTGAATAAATCAATTCTGGGTACTTCTCCTTGGATTTCATTTTAAGAAGGTTAAATAAATAAATCTACATTTAAGCAAATTTATTATCTGGCTAATGCATTGCAATTTTACTCAGATCGAAAGCGAGAGCGATCAAATCCAAGTCACAGATAGGCTGGAAACAAATCAATGAATTAGAATGATCAGACCTTCTTCATCGGCCATAAACCAGACCTAAGGATGAGTTTATGTGGACAAAGAATTACCTTCTGTCAAGAGAATTGATGGAGGCTTCACCTTTCTTCCAGCATAGGGCCCTGACTTAAATTGAGAAGGTGTCAGTTTGAAAACATCTCAAAATTTTATTTCAAATACAATTACTTCAAATTCAAGGCAAGGAGACTTCCTAGGGAAGAGTGGAGATGAAAGAATTTGGAAAGAATATGGCCAGTGGAAAAAAGAAGACCGAGGTCCTTGCCCATCCTTACAGGCAGGAAAAGTGGCACCTGGCTGCGTGGAGGGGGACCAGGTTGCTGCCGTCCCTTCCGAAAAGGAAGGGTCACGATATTTCCCCCGCGCTATGGTTTTGGTGCAGTGAGACCCCGGTGAGGACTCTGGTGTCCCAGTCACTGTGCGCAGAAAACCCAGCAACAACAGGGGGTTTATTTGCACTCGTGACTTTTCTTTAAAAAGTCTGGAAAAACAGCCAGTTCTTGAATTTTCAACAGAAAGTGGAAAATATACACACAAACCAGCTTGCTTGGCAGAAAACCTATTTTTTTGTTAAAAATCCATTCCTCCACCTCATTTCCAGGGACAGCTAGTAAATCCTGAGCACTCAGCTTCAGACCCTTGTGTGCAACAAGACGCAGCCAGTCCTCCCCAAGACACTTCTCTAAACTTGAGTAACGCCCTGAACGCGACCGTCTCCCTTCTCGCTTTGCATTTTGCAATGCCACCAGCTTCCCCATTACGTACATCCATCGACACTATGATAGCTATCCATCGCCATGGCACAGGGTGACCCAAACTCTGCTTCCTCCACGTGCCATGCCCTGGCACCCCACTGCACCCTGCTCTCCCACCCCTTCTGCAGCAACATGAACGTCCTTGCACGTTTGCACGCTCTTTCTGGGTTCTTCTTCCAGCTGCACGGGCTTGGTCTTGCTGTTAGGAAGAGATGTGCCACCTCCTCAACCACTTTTGGGATCGTGCCCACTCTTGGGGTCGTGCCCTGGTTAGTGTCCCACAGAGCAACAATGTCTGAGCCCACTGGAATCTCAGATAAAGCTTTAAATATCAGTCAGAAGAATTAAGAGTAGTTATTTCCAGTAATTAGGAGTGGTGTCAGTCAATGTTATACGTGGGTGGTTAAGACACCAAGGGCTATAAAATTATATGATAATGAGAAGAAAAATCCTAACAGCTTTTATTTATTGCCTTTTCTATCGCTGGAGACCACAACCACTGCTGTAAATGGGTAAACAATACCAGTGAAGGCTTTAATATATTTTATTACCCTTTTCCATTGTCTGGAGGCTGATGAGACACGGCTTTGTGCTCCATGTGTTGTGTAATTAAGATCCTTTTAATGAAAAGCAAAGCTAAGACAGTTATCAACCAACTTATGTAGGAAATGGGAAGCATCTAGCACAAAAATATACAGCATGGAGGTAAGACTTCTGTAGATATTAGACACTTACTTGTATTTATTAAGTAAGTACTTGCATGGCGGGCATGCAGGCAGAGCCCACCCCAGGCTGCTGCTCACAACTGTGGTCAGAGGACGGCAAATCCCCTCTAAAACCAGCAGAAATCGTTGGATTTGGGCTGGGTAGGTGGAAATGCTCCCAGTCCATGGGGCACAAGTGGGGTCATCCCCCTCCTTTTCCTCCACCGCACAACCAAATACACAGCAAAATACACCTGGATGGTGCCCCATGCCCTTGGGCTATCTTGGGGGGTGTTGGGGCACCCTGGGAACCTGGGTTTGGTTCTGGGGGGTTTCTTTAGGTCATTTCACTCAGATTAGTCAAGCTACAAAAAGCCTTCTTTCTGAAAAATTTTCCCAAAGAAAACACATTTCACACGTTTTCTAAATACTGTCAGATGCCTTCAGGCTAAACATATTTGAATTAATTCTGTTACATCTTTCCTGGCTGAACTATAATTATTGCAACAGTGGGGATGAGTCATCACTAGCTGTACTTTATCTTCTGGAATATAACGTGTACTGTACCTAATACTGTGCGTGCTGGAACTAAATCAGCTACTTACTCCAATATCTTTATTATATTAAAAAAACCAAAAAGTCAAAGACAGGATCTATCTGTCATTCACATGCAATGCGTAGCGCAAGCCCTTAATTTGCACCTTTCCTACAAGAGTTGTAATAAGAGATTTGATCTTATGTTTAACTACCTTTGTGTGCCATGTGTACAAACAGAGAGCAACAATCTCGGGAGAAGAAAATCAGAAGCTGGTGAGAAAAAGGTGGGAAAAAAAGGAGGAAACCTTGCCCTGGGTATTTGCCCTTTTCCTTTGGGTGCCCTCATGGGCACGGGGCGGGGGGGGCCTGGGTGGCCTCACACCAAGCCGTGCCCCTCGGGGTGACCATCCCCATGTCCTTCTGGAGGAAACTCCTGGGAACTGGGTGTTCATGAGAAAGCACAGCCAGCCTCAGCCATAATATGCTTTTTGTACATTCTCAGAAGTTCAGATTTCCTCATTTCATCTCTAGTTGAAACATCTTAATTTAAGCTTCCCCCATTTCATTAAATTAGCTTCCACATCCTAATTAACAGCTTGTGCACTTGAGAAATGTAGCCTCCTGTTTTAAGAGTAATGACTCTTTCCTGTTCTAGGTGCCCACCTAATTTGTTCTCTGCCAAAGACTTTGGAGATAACAGCTTCTAATTACACGAAAAGGTAAGCCATCAATTTGTCTGTACAACCCTTGTTAAAGATTTCCTTCACAAAAGTTATCATTGGGGCTTCCTGCACTGAAGCATTCAGAGATCTGCTGCTGCTCTTAATGGGATAACCAAGGGGCTGCGTCTGCTCATAGCTTTAGTTTTCTCACGGAAACCATCTTCAAATTGGATCGAAAATTTATCTTTTCTTCAACAGCAGGCCTGCTAAAAAGCCCTTATTCTAAATGAAGATGTCACTCACAAAGAAAATCAAGAATATTTCTGTGACCGCATCAGCTTCCCCCAAATAAAGTGACAGCTCACAACTCAAACATCATGCTAAGGGGCAAAAATGCAAAGCTTGAGAGAGCATCTGGGTGAGCTTAACACCAGGAAAGGCATGGATTTCCTATTTTCAGAGACCAACTCCCTGAGGACAACGTGTATTTGTCTGATAGTTTGAAGGACACCCAAAAACCACCAAAAATGTGGGTGCCCAGGCTCTCTCGAACACCAGCAGCAGCTCCCAGGGCCGACTCATCAGGTCATAGGCAAGGTGGAATTTGGCCGCTCTCCTGCGGGGCTCGTGCCGCTGGGAAGATGCAGCGAGGTTTATGGGTGTGCTACGAAACTGCCCTCTTGATGCAGACTTCTGGGTGGTTTGGTTCGGGTCTCTTCTGCATGGTCCTGGTGTATTGTATTTTATGGGATCCAATTTTCCTAATCAGATTGTAAAAATAATAATAATAATAAAAAAATATTACCCGAGTGGTGTAATTCTCATGTTACATTTGTTGGGTCGATTAAGCAGTTCACGCTTGTAGTCCACAGGGCTTTGTTTTTATTTAATTTTTTTCCCCAGCGTCTGTGTTTAAGTAACACTCATTTTAGATATAATACACTTTCCAGTATTCGGCGCTCGCAGTTTTATCTTTCCACGCTCAGATTTTGCTGCTGTGGTACCTATAAATGTGGGCAGTTAGAAAGCCACGGCAGAAACTACCAGTTTTCTCTTCTAAAATTAAAAAGTAGGCTCTGGCTTTCATCAGCAGCATGACTTGAGGTAAATTAACTTTCACTTTGGCTTTTGATGGATGTATAATGAACTCTGCATTGTTCAGCTAGAAATCTTGGAGCTATTTTTCATTCCAAATGTCTTCTGAGCAGCACATTTGACAGGTTATTAAGATTTTAGTATCACTGTGGAAACATTTTTCTAGGCTTCTTGGCTAGGATCAGGAGAGGTTCACTGCACCTTCTCCATCTCCACACCAGTCTGCTGATCTCCTTCAGCCTGTTGGGATTACTGCGCGTAAGAAATATTTAATAAGCAACGATTTCCAATTCCGACTTCTTTGTCCTAATCACCAAGCTGCACTGAGCAAGGCTTTCACCTCATTTCATTTAGCTACTGAAGTGTAGGAAGTTTAGCCGTTAGTCGTTGGGAAAGGTCAGGTTTCTCCGAAGGAGCACGGAATTGTGGAGCCAGGGGGATGCTGGCTGGAGAGCACCTCCAGGAGCTCATTTAGAGACACGGACCCCGCAGCATCCCGCAGCATCCCTCTGCCAGGGCTGCGAGGGAGCCAGTGGACCGGAGTGGTGGGATGCTGGCTGCTCCTGACTGCAGCTCTCTGGCCTGCGAGGAGAGATTTTTGTTATCTGAATTACTCAAACCTCTTCTGCTTGTGCGCCGTTTCCATTAAGTTCACTTTTATAAAGGTGTTCATGATTTGCAATTTTCCAAGCAATTTCCAGAACACATTTCAGCCTACTGAAAGGACATCACAGGCAAACGCTTGGGGTTTTTTGGTGTACTGTTACTTCAGTGCTTATGTGGTATAGACAAAACTTTTCAACTTTGAAATCCTCGATCGCAATGAAAATAGTGAAATATTTTGTGAACAGAAACTAGAGAAAAGGTTAAATCTTCATAAAATGAACATATTCAAGTAGATTAAAATCCCAGCCTCCCTGAAGACCATGCAACCATCAGTTTCTGCTTCTCCTAGTAGTTACTGCTACTCCTACGTACTTCTCCAAACTGACTTTCTGGTAACTGAAGAAATACCTACGGAGAGGGATAGGACAAGGTGAGCCCTAAGGGAGGCAGGGAAGAGAGTGGCAGGTATGGGATGAGAAATGGGCTCCAAAGGCAGTTTCCAAGTTCCCAAAGCCCGCACCTGGTAAATGAACTTCAGAGTTCTCCAGAAAGCACAGTCTGATGACACATAATATCACTTTCTTGAGTAAAAATGACAAGATTTTGCTCACTCTGTTCTGATACAACTATTTCTTGCTGTCTGAGTCATCTCGTCAGCCTGCTCAACTACGGAGAGATTTTTATTGGTGTATAATGCCACTGATTCATGCCCTGTATTTCAGAACTTTATGGAAGAGAGAAGACAGGGCTCCACTATTTTTATGAAAAAAACAGCATTTGACCAAATTAGAAATTATCAATTAGCATCAGCCACAAAGCTGCCAGAAAATTAGAGCTGAATGTAGGGTTTTCTTAGCGTCTAAGCTCCTCTCAGCCTTACCTCAGTATCACTATCAGTTTTGAAGTCAGCAGCTTGGATTAACCTGGCTGTACGTCTAAGTTCTGGGGCAGGGACAAGTGGAGTGAACCATATTAAGAAAGTTAACTCTTCATTTCTGTCTTGTAAAATCTTCACTATGAAAGGATACAAGGAACTTTCCATTCCAGGGTCAGATTTCTTTTTTTTTTTTAAATTATTTTTTTACTAACACTGATAAAATGCCTTCAAAATAGAAGTTATGAAGTAAGTTGAGTAAGATTCTCCTTAGTGTTTGAATATCTTGGTAGTTTGAAGGTCCAAAGTTATGAAATAGAAAGTATTTTCAAACAGACTATTTCTAAAATTACTCCTGCTCTTTTTTTTTATTGGCTTTGCCAATAAAATGGGAACAAGAAATGAAATGGGAACAAGAAATACTATTCACACAAGAGGAAGAACAGGGAAGGTGTCCGAGAGCTGAGGGTCATTTGAATACATCTAACTCCGCATTCAACCCTCGCCCGCTATGGTGATGAACATTATCGTAGCTTTGCTTTTAACAACCCTAATTCCTCTCTCTCTCACCAGCAGACCTGTTATTTTCACCAGGATACTTGATGGACAAATTGGATTTTCATCTTTTCTGTCATTTTTTCCCCAAACGCTATAAATCAGCATTTTATGAATGAATAAATCCCATCTGCCAGCTGTTAAAAATCTGTTTCAAGGCTATGATATCTAGGTCATTTTATTTCATGACTCTGGTGTCACCAACAATAAATAAAGTTGCGACTGCAACTAAGCATATTTTAGTCTTTCTCAAAACCAACTGTTAAAATAAGATGGTAACTGTTTGAAGCACTTGCCTTAAAACCGTATGCTGCTCTGACAGCAAGTCAGCAGCCATCCCTTCCCCATCAGCCTTGGCCTGTCCTTTGGGTCGTACATCATTCATTAACACTGCGATGACCACAGCCCAGCAAACTTGGGAAATGAGCAACTGGCCAAGTGAGATAAAGATGAACGACGGCACGTTTGAAAGTGTACTCGTACTGCTCGAGTACGGCTGCCTTTACCAACGCTCAGAGGATGATATTACATGCGCCTTGGTACGTCCTAGACCCTCTCGGAGTGTCAGTCGCAAAACACTTGTACGTTAAAATTTGGATGAGATGAGATCAGTATTTTATGGCTTGTTGAAGAATAATTTGCACATAAGTGAGAGGGCATGTTCCTCCTGTACGTAAAAACACATGCGCACATGTTTAAATGCTTTCCCTACAACTGATGTTCCCTACCACATCCTGTGCCAGCCTGAGACGGGCGGTTTGTTGCAAAGCTTCAGACCTAAGAGAATGGATTTTCTGAAAACTGTGCACATCAGAGCACACATTTATCCCGCTGCCTAATTTACATGTACAGTTATTATTTGAGTGGGCAGCAGCAGCCACTGTGCATGTGGATGATTAATGAAATGTGTAAAAAACCCCACATTTGGTTGCTATGAATGTCACACAATCTTAATAATTTTGTGCGTAATTTGTGTCCAAAGCACATTTTTTCTCCCACGCAGCTACACCCTTAACAAGCCGGCTTGAGTACTGGGAACCTGACTCCATCCCTTTTAACCTCATGCAACCTTGAGATCAAGATTACAAAACATAAAAGTACAATTTCTTACTGATAATATCCCTAATGTTCTGTTTAGTTTGGGTTCTGGTAAGTGGTCACCAATTATATTACATATTACAGTAATGCAGCGTAAGATGCTATTTCCATGCTTGTGCTGACCTGGCACAATATTACCCAAAAGAAAAGGCAGAGATCCTTTCCTGGTGCACGTCCCTCCAAAACTGGAAATTGTTGTCACTAAAATAATTGTCGCACACCGCTTCTTGACACATCTGTTTTTAATTAAAGAATATTTCAATTAAAAAGGGAGAATAATTTTAAGGGAATCTTTCTGCCAGATGGTGATCCTTAATTTACTTCAAATGTGTTGGATGCAGCATGAGTCGTTCCTGATTAGCTGAGGTTGATCGGATGTGTAAAACATTGCTATGAAAAATGAGTTGAAATGACCCCATGAAATGACCATGTGGGTCTTTTCTTCCATGGATATCTGAGCTATTTAAGAATTAATGGGAATTCTGGCTTCGTCCTAAGACTGTGATTGCGGGAACAAACCGCTACCGATTCAGCAACCAGGGATGCTGCGAGTACTCCAAGAGTACTGGGGCTGCAGGTAGCTGTCGAGTCCTAAATCACCTCCCTATTCTCTCCTCATCTGCAGATTGGCAGAGAATACACTAATAATCTTCCATTTTTAAAAAATTATTGTTTGATGAAACAACTTAAACACAACTTCAGCTTTTTCCACTGTTATGACTCCTAGTAAAAAACAAATACAGAACATATTTTGTCATATATCATATGCTATGTTGAGGCAATTGGTACAAATTCTGCATCTGGCCCGTGGAGTTCACAACTTCAGCTCCAGAAAAACGAATTTCAAGACTTGATGCAATGTGAGTGAATATTAAATGGCTCCTTTCACTTCTACATACTTTCATTTCTGTCAGCTCTTAATTTGGCATGCTCATTGATGGGGAATGAATTAACTGCACCGTACTGAAACAGCAAATCACGGGCACAATGAACATTAATATTTCCAGTGTGTAAAATACCCCTTACACATCAGTGAGATACATGTTTTATAAATTAAACTGAAAATGCAACCATGATTTGGCACTGTATTAACAGATTATGGATTATAATTTATTGCAGTGGCTGAACGCCAGTCCAAAATCCCCCGAGTCTTGGATCTCCATCAGCCTCCTTCAGCCTTTCACTCTGCTCTGCAGGTGCTATGTGTAGATTTCCACTTTGGGGATTATAATATTATTTGTTTTAAACCCTGGGGATTTAAGCTTGTTCTCGTGCCAGAACTGGTGGTGATGCTGTGGCAAGGGGCCAGGACACCATAACTGCTGCAGAGGATACAAATCCCTTAGCTGCTCTGGTAAATCTGGACCCGAGAATTGGGCAGGATTAAGGACCATTACGTTACATGAAAATTTACTGCAGTCATTGCACAAACTCCTGCTAATTTTAGAAGTTTTTATGTTAGGGTGTAAATAATCCTGAACCAGATCTGGCCGCATTAGTATTTTACGAGTGGAGGAGGAGAATGGAAAGATGTGGAAATGGGACGGAGCTGTGAGTGGATAAAGCGTTGTCGCCTTTTATCTTTCCTGCAGTGGTTATTTTTTTTCTACGACTATCAATAAAACTTTACCTTAGCGGTAACTCGCAGGAGATGTAACTGATAGGAAATTAGATACTCTGATATCTTGATATTTGCCACTGCAATATTATAGGAAAGGTTAGTTGGTATCTGAGCCCCCAATCCTACATGTTGGGTCCTTGTGAGCAGATCCCGTGAGCACAGGGAAGCAGTTTTACCATCGGGGCATCGCTAACTACCTGACACGTTAATTCCACGGTATTTACAATGACCCTTGGAGCCTTAATATTTCCAGCCCCATTGGAAAGAAATGACTTTTTTTTCAAAGCTCGATTCAATGGCGCTTGCCCGGCAAAGCAGAAGGTTCCTGCCGGACAGGCGGCATTTTAAGATTTCCAGCGTAAAGATCATCCATCCTCTTACACACCAGCCGTGGCAATACTTGGGAGCTAATGTAGCTAAATACTTCTTTGCATACTACTGTATTTCTTAGAGGGCAAGGTTTTCAGTTTTGAAACCTTTTTTTAATTTGCATTTCAAAGTAGCTATAAAATATGAATTCCAGTGCAAAGCATTAGCATAAAGCCATTCAGTATTATATATTCTGTCAAAAGTGCCAGGAAAATTCCACAAGTATTGCATTTCCATCTGGCAACATCTTCCTACCCTGAATATTTGCATAAAATATTTCTGCAATAAAGGAAATTTATGAAACATAAACTCTTTACATTATTTCCAAACAGCTAACTTCTTCACTTTGGTATAAGCCAAGGAACCCTGCTATTGCAAACAAATTAATTCCCTCTTTTCTAACTATTTCAGAACAGTTTCAGGAAAACACTCTCTTCTCTGTCTTTCACATAAATGTCTAGGTAGATTTTTAAATTTATAAGATTTTGGGGTTTTAAACCAATAAGAAATCACTGAAGAGAGGCTGAACAGGATACTTCTGTTCACTGATACTTGTGTGCTCGGTTCTACCTCTGTTTGCAGCTGAGGCTGACCAAATTACGGTTAGTGCACAGCATCGTTTCCCCCGTGCCCAGTACTTCATCTGGTGAATTAGCCCTAAATTTTCATAGGTACATCTTTGCAAGTTAACATTTAACCTGGCATTATCCCGTCTCACAGAGAGAAACTTTAAAACCCGTATTTCCAGTGTTCTTCCAGATCTTGGGCAGCAGAGAAGAAAGTTATCATGCAGCTGCAGCAAAACATAGCATGAGATAAAGAAGGGAAATAGATGGGACTAAGTTAGGATGAGATCTTTGATCAAGCTGGGAAGAAAAGTCGGGTGCTGAGCTAAGTTCTGCATCTGGACCTCAGCCATCGGTGAGGCTCAGAGCGGGCGAGGAGAGCAGCGTGCAGTAGATGCCCCTTTGTCACCATGGCTTTCACCTACATTTGGATATATCTGCATAACCCTCCTTCGGGCATGATAAGTCAGTTTGTAAAGATGTATTGCTGAAAGGAGAGGGTGCTCCAGGCATTTAAGTATTAAAACTTAAAACTCTTGACCCAACATTTCACATGGAGAAGATTGTATAGCTCCGTTTGCCACCATCGCCTATTAAAATAATTCATAAAAGAAACGACCATATTATACTCTGTAATAACTCTTTAGCCTAATAGTGGTAGGGGTATGATGTTTGCAATAGTGGAGGTGAAACCCACATTAAAAAAAGGTAAAAAACTCAGGCATGCCAGTTTTTTTTCCACTTCACTGTCTGGGAAAGTCATTCACACCAGTTCTGTTTGCAGCTTATTTCAGCAAAAAGGTCGTGTGTGTTTCAGTCACAGAGATGAAGTTTAACGCAAAGCATATTTTCTTTCTTTAAACACGCACTTTTCTCTAATCCTTTCCGTGATTACATGTCAACTTTCTAAGAAAATGAGGAAGAAAATGAAAAGAAAAAAAAAAGTATGTTAGTGTTTGTACATGTCCATGCAGGTTACATGGAACAGGCAAACTTCTTGCTCAAGCTATTATAAATTACTTCTTGCTTGTAAACACTTCTGTTAAAATACAGCTACATTTCCCAACCATTTACATCAAGGTTAATTCTCAAAAACTCATGCACTTTTCATGCTTTAAATGAAGTTCAACAGAAATTAAACTTACTGAGGTGAGATCTGTTATTTAGCCAAACAAATAAGCAGCACCCTGCGACACCCTCCCCAGGTCCCTAACGGGTGCCCAAGCACCCCTACTCGGCATAGGGTGGCAGCCTGGGACGCAGGGGACGGCGTATGTTTAAAATGCACGGGAGGAGCAAAAAAGCCAAGAGGGTAAGGGTTCACGTTCAGACAGTAACGAAGTCAGAACGCCCGCTCAACAGCACCGCAGCAAAACCACTGGGGGAATTAGAAACACGGCTTGTGCCCGCTGATGGTGCTGCTCGGTGACGGGGGGACGCGCTAAACTACGCCTTACCCGGAGTGAAACAACAGCTGTAATATCAAACCTGGGCTCGAGTTGCTTTTTAGTCCTAATTGAGGGGAAAAAGGATAAAAATATGAGGTTATGATAAAAATGACTTCTGACCCAACCATATAGAGAGTCTAGACTTGCACAAAATAAAAATTAAAAAAAAATGAGTCCCTCTTTGAAGAGCCACAGTTTGAGAATAAACCAAGATGCACCGGCTGAAATAAACCTGCCCAGACGTGATTCATTCGGACGTGTTTTAAGTGAACGCTTCCTATAACTCTACCTCTCTTTTAATATAGCTTTATGCTCACGGTGGTGCAATACAGCATTATTTAGAGCGAGGCTTGCGTGTCCAGAAGGATTCCACAAATTCTCAGGACCTTTTACATTCCTGGCATCAACCATTCAATCACACAAGAGTTACACTGTACGGCAAAGGCTTAAGACAAACGACAGTGATGAGACAGAAGACCCAAATAATGCCCTTCAGTGATGCTCAAAAATATATTCATTGAAAGCCAGTGGGGCTGGCAGTCTCTTTTCGTAGTGAGAGGGATTCGGTAACAGCCTCTGATTTCTTTGGCATGATTATACAGAATCTCATGTTGTGCGTGCCCTCTAATGCATGAAATAATGCGTTTCTGTTTAAGAAAGTCAGATCTAAACCAGGGGCATGGCAGAAACATACTCCCAAAGACAAGGGCAGCTGAAAGGAAATCTATACCACGTGCAGTGCTCAGGAGTAAAGGTCTATGGGTGTGCTAAAAGCTACGAGGGAAATAAAGTATGCACATTTAAAATTAAAATATCTCTTCATTCTCAAAATGTGAACACTCCTAATTTTCTGGATCATTAAACGTCCTCTTGGAAAGTGAGTTAAGAAACTTTGGGATATTTTTACAGCATCAAGTTGGGTTTTGGGATGTTTAATAATGTGTTCAAGCTCACATTTGCAGATCAGTGCCCTCACAAAACCTTCTCCAGGAGGGAGCAAGAGTCTCTCCTGAGAGGTCAGGATTTGCTCACAAAATACCAGTTGTTCAATCCCCTTTCATTTGGGTTAAGGATCAGCAAAGCATCTGTTTCATTAGAAGAGAATGAAGGAATTCCCGAAGATATGCTTAACAACTAAGGATATCAGGATTAAACACATAGGATGGAAATAGAGAAATGGAAAAGACAAACCGGGATTTGTACGTGCAAAACCTAAGCTCTTCTGAGCCTCACTGATTCTTGCCATCAAAGAAGATTTAGGTCTCAATCAAGCAGGTTGGGTTTTTTTGCAGAAATTCAGAAACGGGAAGAGGCAGACAGATGTCCAGAGCTGCCCGACGACCACCAGTTTAACTCCACCCTATGAAGCTAATTTTAAAATTATTTCAGAAGAAAATCTAGAACATGTCTTACCATCAGGAAGACAAACATCAAAATGGGCACCAAATGGGCAAGAAGTCAGGCCAGGATTTCCAGTGCTGTTGTCCAGAGCACTTTGCCAGTCTTTGGTAGAGAAGCCAGAGTCATAATTTTAACTGCTTTGCTCCGGACTAAAAACTCTGAATTCTCTATAGCACCTCCATGTTGCATTTCAATTTCCTTTGAGGTAGGAAGTCTGTTTCTGAAATTTGGCTTCAAGATTTAATCTTTGGGTTTTCATTCCAAGTTTGCAAAATTAAACACAAGAGCGAATACAAATCACAAGCACTCTGGGCTGCTCAGGAATGTGCGCAGCAGGGTTTTACAGGCTAGGGTAAACAGCACTGCGGTGTATGGAAAGACCATGAAGTAAGTATGCAACGTATTATGACGTGCTACTCTATTTATATTGCATCATTGCACTTACTTTGCATAAAAATAAAATTACCAGGAAGGATTTTATTCCTGCATTCAAAACCTCCTCCTCCTTTCCATCCTCAAATTGCTCTTTTCTTCCTCACAAAACCAGCAATATTTTATCCAAGAGGCAGTACAATATCTAAGACTTCTGGACACTATCATAATCAAATATAAAAATAAAATGATATTCTTGTTAGCTCCTCAGAGTATCAAAGTCATTTTATTATTTTGAAGATGGTTTGAAAGCATCTTAACTACATCTTTATTGAAGCAACATAAATGTCTTTAAAGCTATCTTGGTGCAAATGTGTCAAGAATACTCTTGAAATTCCTTGTTATACCGTGTACCTGAAAATCTATTTGAAACATATTCTACTGTATTGAATTTCTGTCTGAAACAGCTGATTTAGGCAGCTGATAGAGTATGGCAGGTGCCCCATTCACTGCGTTATCATTTTATACAGTCTGTCCATAAAACCCCCAAGAGAAGGATGTACTGTCTGTCCATGAAAAATAATCCACTGTCTGTGGCTTATGGGAACAGCAATAGAATTTTAAATACCTTGGAAAGACCAAAGCCTGGCCATTTACAGTATTCTAGCAGCATTTTTCTAGCTGAATGGCTATATTCAATCTCACAATGAGAGGAGTAATGCAATTAAACCAGCACCATAATGAGGAACTGGAAACATGGGTTTTAGTTTGAAAAACAAAAGCTTCTAAATTTTAAAATAATGAAGCAACATGACTGTTGCACACGATGTGAAGAATGCGTTATTAGACACAGCAGTAAAATGTCAAATATAATATACTACAGCAATATTCTACAGTTCACCCATGGCTCTTTTGATACCCTGTACTCATGTATTTCCTGATGTTAACTGCTCAGACCCCCGCCACGTTAATTATGTTAAATCCACCCAAGAATCCATGACTAGAAAGACACATATGAGCTTACATCGTCCAAAGAAATGAGATCATTGGGAACAAAACTTCTTCAGCTACATAAAGTTAATTTCTTTCCATTATTTCAAGAAAGAGAATTCCCACATCTGCTTTTCCCTCTGCGCAGCCGATTCCCCAGGGGCTGCCACGTCCCTCACAGACCCCACGTGCCTGGGGCTGCCCCCCAGTTTCCACGTTGGGAAGCTGCGTTATATACCGGGTATATGCATGGTATAGAGGGTATGATGTCCTTAAATTGATGCTATGTGAACCCACCTCATCGGTGACAAAGTATCCACGACAAGTGTTACCAAAAGTGGGAAGTTAGGCAATAATTTCATCTCTAATATCCGCAGTATCACTCCTCAAACAAAACAACGACCAAACATATCAGAAAATTGTCTTAATCCATTTAAGTAAAAAACAAATAAAAAGATATTGCCCCAGGGAAGGATCCGTTCACAAAACTATTAGCACCCAGTTGTGCAAGAACTCATTTTGGAAATGAGTCTCTCCTGCACATTAATGGCACAGAGAAATAATAAATGATCATTTTTAATAGAACAACTGACAGACAATCTGGATCAAGCTGATTTTATAAAGTAATTTGTTCTTGGAATTTGACCAAAGGAAAAATGGATAGATAACATTAAGAGGTCAACCAACCAAATAGTAATTTACACTTAAAAAATCCAAGTTATGACTAAGATTTGATAATTCCTGTATGGAAAGTTCACATATCAGCTTAACGTTAAAATTAAGATCTTTGCAAAAGCACTCAGGGCTTCTGAACCGCTGTCCATAGAAAGTCAATTTGGGTTTAGTCATGCTGTGCTGGGGACAGCTGATCACATCGGCTCCTGCGTTCTGCTGCTCTGCGCGATGGTTCTCCTGTTTATTGCAGAGTGGTGCTGGAGGGATGCTGAGCTGCTGGGCAGCGGGAAGAGCTGCCAAACCTTCCTCTGGAACACCACTGCCCGTGTGGTCCGGGCTCACCTCCGCCCTGCACGGGGCAGATGGGAAGTGAATCACTAATAACGAGGCGCTTCGCTGCTCCAGTTTGGGCTCTTTGCTAAAATTATAATGGCTTTTTTTTTTTTTTTTTTCTTTTTCCTCCCCAATGTGAAATAATTCACTACTTTGAGAGCAATTGCCTAAGAAAATAAGAGCTTTTGCCTTAAATGTATTCCTTTTGGCAGAACTGTTTAGCACATTCTCCCTCCTAAAATGTCATATATGTCTTGCTAATGAACTTTAGCTGACCCTAAGAAGTCATTTCATATGTGTAAGCAGTCAAGCTGGCTCAAAAAATGTGGTTATTGAAATAGATTTAGAATCTCCTGAAGACCAGGACAATGTTTGCTATTTGGTTGCTCAAATTCATAGCACTGAGAGAAATAGCTAAAATGGTTAGTATTTATTCAGGTAAAAATATATGTTTCCAGTATATTTAATCGAAAAATTTATTTTAGGAGCAGAAATAAATACTTTCCACTTTGGGAAGATATAAACTGAATGTATTTGGAAAGATATACCGTTCTGTAATAGACACCATTAAAGTGATGCTGCCACATTTCAGTGTTGATACAGCCACTAATATAATTTGATGGCTCTGGCTCTTTCTAGGGTTTTCCCTACATACTAATAGGTTTCTATTACATATATTTTATACATTTAATTCCTTCTGGTCCTACTAATCATGTCTGTATTGTCTGTTTCTTAGATTTCCTACATTTTTTCCCCTTTCTTGGAAACATCAGAATATAATTAATTTCAGTGAGTGAAGTTAATTGCCTCAGGGAAAACCTGTGGTTGGAAATCACTCAGTCTCAAATAACCTGGAGCTGGAGACGTACCACCATGTACTCTTCCCACACAACTGATAGATGGAAAAGTTAACCAGCAACAGTGGTTGCTGGAAAGAAAAATAATTCCAAAATCTTACCTCCTCTGCAGTAATTTGTACCTATCGCTGGAGGAAGACCATAGCAGACCCCGTGCGTGAGATGAGACAAGCAGTTGTGGCCAAGGGGGTGGTAAGGATAAATGGACGTGTTACCTGCAAGATGCTGCCAGGTCAGAGCAAACTGCAGAAAACCTCTGCTCAGCTTTTGGGTTTTCCTCTCTTTCCCATTCAAAAGATGTTCTCATTTTCTGCACTGCTCAAATATTTGTCTCTGTGAATCTGCCTGTCTGACCCCTGTCTTCTGCAGCACTGGCCCCACACACGAGGAGGGACGGATCTCTATATTCTGAACTTGCCAAGGGCTGCTCTTCCCTGACATACCCTAGGAGCCAGGATTAGCGTGCTCTGCTGTGGTCTGTCTTCATCCATGCTCAACCCTCAAACCGTCACTCACACCCAGGGTACAAAGTTGGGACCTCAGAGAGTCTCATTAGTAACTACATGTTTTAGTATATTTTAGCTGCACACCCAAAACGGTAGGAAAAGATCTGGTCTTTTCAGGTCTGAAGAAAAAAAACCAGACTATTTTCAATGGGAGAGGGATCACTCCCCAGAGAGGCTGCAAATACCATCATCAAGACTCACTGGCCGCTGAGCATCGAGCATGTGTCAGTGCTCGAGGTGTGCCACCCCAGCTGCCGGCGCTTGAGCCTGTCGGCAAATAACCGCAGAGCAAGGCACACCCCCACGCCGCCCCCGGCTCTAGTCCTGTTCTACATGGGAAGACTAACGTAGAGAAGTAAAAGAACAGATGCATAGAACATCTTATAAAATGGTGAAGTGTGAATTTGGGGAATGTTCCTCAGACACATGAAATTCTGGATTTTTTCAAGATGTTGCCACAGGGCTGCAGAGAAACACTTCTATAGAGAGAACTTCCAAGCACTTTCTATAATGATCCGATTCTGCTCTGCACCCATCTGCCTGATTAATCATTAAAAGTCTTCATTACTATTTTAATTTTGGGGCCCTGGCTTTGCCAAAGACAGAGTGTGGAGTTTCCATGCCATGGGAATAAATGAGATATTGTAGATAATTTTTCTCTCTAATTCTTTGTCTTAGAAAACATTTAGGAAGTATTCAGCCTAATTTTCTGAAGTGGAAGTTCTAAAATAAACCTCTTACTTTTAAGACCTACCATCAGTACCAAGCAGGGTAATCCCGTTGTGAACCATCACACCAAAGGCAGCTCTCCTTCCAGAATTACAATGAAATTGCTTTCAATTCTCTCAAGCACCATATCCCCACGGAATTTTCCCACAGAAGCATTGTTCAGAAATGTCTTGTTAGACATTTTGTCATCAACTGAGATAATTTTTGAATTGATTTTGCTGCTACTAAGCTGCAATGTATCAAATTGACTAACCACATCGATAGTCAACGTTCAATATACACAACACAAAGAAAAAGAAATCTATTGGCCTTCTGCTACCACCAGCAGAAAGGAATTGAGATGGCCCTTTTGTACCCCAGCATTTAAAAGCCCCATGGGACACGAGTGGTAAGAGAGTTAAACATACATAGTCATTCTGGATTATTATGGGCATGTACACATATATACACAAACCCACCACAAGAACTATTTCTACATAAAATCCCCATTCAAAAGATAAATGTCATACTAGGCCAGAAGCATCGTGTGTTGTCTGCTTATGTTTAGAGCTGAAATTATCTGAAGCATATTAAAGAAACTGAAAATAACATTTGTTTCCATGTTCGTTTAATTTCAAATTTTATCTTATAGCCCACACCAGTATTAATATTTCTCACAAAATCATCAAACATTTGATTTCTGATTAAGCCCTTTTCATCCCAATGATGCATTTGTCTTCCTCATCTTTAATTATGTTTCCATCGATGTTATTCAAGAGCAAATGCAAAGACTTGCATTTTTACATTATATAGAAGTGACATTGTAAATATTTATCAGACAGCTCCCTCTCTCCTTTGCTGTTCACAGATTCATGAAGCCAGCCTTACAGAAAAGAGTGTTTCCCATACCAACACTCCACTTCTTTTCAGGTGTAGCTTTGTTAGGATTGCACTGTCTTAAATAATTTGGTGTCCCTGTCACCTCCTCTTCTGCTCCTCGCTCCTGCAGGTGCAAAACACACCTGAAGAAAGTTGGCATAAGCACAAGTATCGTTAGCAGGTGTGGGGACCTATAAACACAGAAGCTGTGAAAAGATTTTGTTCTGCTTTTAGAACCAAATCTTAATACATCACTGAACAAAATGAATGCAGCTTTGAGGGTAGCACACAAGGGAGGAAGGACAGCTAAGCAAATTGAGCTTTTGGTGGCAGAAGTAGTCCAACACTTGAACTTTTCCCAACTGGACCTGTCCTTCCCCCATTACTACTTTCATATGATGTAAAGTCTGCTTTTATTTCATAAACCTCTTAGTTTTGGATTCATTTTGCTATGAGGGCTCTACCTGGACTTGTGCAAAGCATTTGACACTGTCCTGCATAACATCCGTGTCTCTAAATAGGAGAGACATGGATTTGACAGATGGACCACTTGGTGGATAAGGAATTGGCTGGATGGTTGCACTCAAAGAGTTGCAGTCAATGGCTCAATGTCCAAGTGTAAACCAGTGACAAGTGGCATTCAAGGGTGGGTATTGGCACCAGCGCTGTTTAACACCTTTGTTAGCAACATGGACAGTGAGATGGAGTGCATCCTCAGCAGGTTTGCTGATGACACCAAGCTGCATGGTGCAGTTGCCATGCTGGAGGGAAGGGATGCCATCCAGAGGGATCTTGACAGGCTTGAAAAGGTGGGCCCATGTGAACTGCATGAAGTTCAACAAGGCCAGGGGCAAGGTCCTGCACGTGGGTCGGGGCAATCCCAAGCACCGCTATAGGCTGGGCAGAGAATGGACTGAGAGCAGCCCTGAGGAGAAGGACTTGGGGGTGTTGGTGGGTGAGAAGCTCAACACGAGCCAGCAGTGTGCGCTTGCAGCCCAGAAAGCTGCATCAAAAGCAGCATGACCAGCAGGACAAGGGAGGGGATTCTCCCCCTCTGGTGCGGCCCCTCCTGGAGTGCTGCATCCAGCTTTGNGTCTATGATTAATCCACTCCAGACAACCAGAAATAATAACAATTCTTCATTTGACCTTCTGGAACAAAATTATGAGATTTTCTGGCACAGGCTTCAGTATTGTGCTAGAGCGTACTTTGGTTTGCAAATATAGAAAATGTTATTATCATTAAGAACATTAATACGTTTATCACAATTAATGCCTCTGCAATTCTTTGTAACGTTGAGTCACAGATTCATAAGCAGTGAATCAAGTCACACTTTCTGTTTGGCACTAGAGCTCATTCTGCTAATCATCACAAATTACATTAGCTGGTGAAGTTCCACCTAAACAAACTACCACCCTCCTGCTAATACTGCCTGGTTACTGCCAGAGGTAAAAATCTATTTTCAG
This sequence comes from Aramus guarauna, assembly GCA_013400195.1. NCBI lineage: Eukaryota > Metazoa > Chordata > Aves > Gruiformes > Aramidae > Aramus > Aramus guarauna. The sequence continues at coordinate 1,505,806 of VXBL01003291.1, forward strand.
TCCTAGCTTGTCTTGTGTACTACCTTAATCCGTGTCTGTTTAAAACTACACGGGATTACTGGTCCATGTTTGAACAAATGCTGCTAATAGTTTAATAGTTACACTCAGTAACAAACCAGCCATAGAGAAAACCAAGGGAAGTAATGTTTAGCTTGACTGGAGGCAAAGCAACAGGCCTTCATATTATTAATTACTAATTCACTACAAAATCACGCTTACAATTTCTATTCTACTTTTCAGAAGAATACTATTTTTCTCAAACACATTCCTCTCACCAGAGCTGTCCTGGGCTCAGTCTCAGACAAGGCAGGAGTTCTGTTTGGAAAGGCGAAGCTATTTTTTGGTAACCCAAACATGGAACTCTAATGTTGTAATTTTTTTTTTTTTTAGTTATTTTTTTATTTATTTTGTAACGCATTACAGTGCACTCATTTATTCTAAGCAGGACATAAGGGCAAGGTTGCTGTATAGTGCTGCAGCAGATGGATCAGAGGAACAGAACAGAAAAGACTCTGCAGGAAAAAACCCAAATGGAATTAGGGGGAAAGAATTAGATGAGGGCTGCCATTTCAACAAAGAGATATAACTTGCAGAGGCAGGACTATTTACTGTACCTACACTCTATGCAAATTAAGACACATTCACAGTTTCACACAGGGGAAGGGTGTGAGTAGGGATGTAGCAAGAAGAAGGGGAGGTAGGAAATAATAGAATGGGAGAAAAAATGGGGGCGGGGGGGAGATGCACAAGTGCTGTGGTGAAGGAAAATGAGTTTTTTTCTGTCATAGGGGAGGAATGTCCCAAAGAACAGGTTTGATCACCCTGACCTCCCTCCTGGTGCCCCGACTTCAGCCAGTTATGAGAGCTGAGCTTCAGAGAGTCTAAGGGAAACCAGGCTCAGGGGTGGGCACTGACATGATCTAGTAAGAACTAAAAATCTCCATGTTTTTCATCATCATGTGACAGGTCCTGCGTCAGAGCAGCAATTACAGCTCAGGATGGCACTGAGGGGCTGAATACCGCAGCCACAGCTTTACCGGATAACTGGGTACCGGATAAGGAGTCAGTGCTGGAGATGGGAGGAGGACAAACCTTCCCTTCAGTCTGTGCACCATCTGGCATGGGGTTTGATGGCATCTGGTTTTGCCTTCTACCACTTCCCCTTTTTATACCAGTGTTTTAACCACAGTATGTTGTGAAATCCATTGAGGCAAGATATAGCTAGAAACAGGAAATTATCAGGGCTGTAATACACAGAATTTTTTTTTAGCCTCCAAAATGAGTGAAATGAACACTCATACAATTCACTACAAATGGGGACAATTTGCCCATAAGACAGAGGGTCCAAGCCCCATCAGAACATTTAGGGTGGAAATACCACTATTGCAAATCCTTTCTTTTAAATCTTGAAGGCAGTATTTTGATTGAAGGCAGGTTTGTTTTGGAAAGGTCTTATTTTAAATTATGTCAGGCAGAGTGATGTATGACTTTCCATCACTGTAAGAAAAAAGGATGACTTAATGGATTGAAAGAATCTCTTCAATCTTGTGTGTTAGGTTTTTTCTTTTTCTTTTTCTTTTTTTTTTTTTAATAAAACTTTGATAATAATACAAAAAAATTCCAATGCCCTGTCCCCATATACAGGCCCTGGAGGGCTAGGCTCTGTCTATATTAATTCAAGAGAGGTTTTAAACCTGCCGTGAGCGGAGCCTAAGTTCTACTCTACACCTTTTTCTTGCTTCTAAATAGCACTGCATTGCAGTATATAGAGCCAAGATCAGTTTAGCTAGAGGTGACAAGATATGTAAATATACGATATTAGAAAGCATTCAGGACATTTTTTTCCTAAGCCATAAGGGTGCCAACTTCTGGTAGAGCAATTTAAATATGAAAACACATGAGATTGTTTAAAACTCTTTTCTGGAAAACTCCACATTTCTGAACTCTCAGGCTACACTGCAGTACCAGATCACCAGAGGTAACTTGTACTAAAACATAGGAATATAGTTCATCCAAATAAGACTCAATGTTTAACAATAGCATCTATTAAAGGGCTGGTAATAGCTAAAAATGAAATTAACTGCCATCAAAGAGTTAAATAATTTTTAGTGAGCAGCATGTGGTAACAGCATGGCTATTTTTTTTCCTTTGTTCCATCTACAGAAGTTTGCAAGTTATGAAGAAAATGTTCTGAACCGTTAATTTTCTGGAGAGATACCCACCCACACATTGTGAGTAGTCGCACATTGTAAATTTTATGATTTAATGAAAAATAGTCACTTAAATTCTGCCCTCAGCAAGTAGTTATGGATTTTAGTAGTAACTGCATAAAAATGTTACTATTTCAAATTTGTAGTATAGAAAATGACATACACACAAGATCAGGGGTGGAAGCTACCAAAGCTGCATATGCCCCACTATTAAAATATATATATATATTAAAAATTTTTACAAAGAAATCAAATACTTTGCATCTTTTTATTTTGCTATTGTACAAAGAATCCCTCCCCCAATAGCAAATTTAGTAAATTATGTGCTAATGCTTACTAAGTAGAAATGTTTTTTATTGCAGCCCAAATTCCCCAAGCTACAAGATAAGAAATCCAGCCAGATAAGAGGCCTAATTACAAGAATGAGCTGCAAACACTTCTTTGTAGTTGTCTGTATTATCTTTGATTCAATATTAGGCTTCACGTCCACCTATTTCACTCCAATTCCTACTTATTAATTTACAGAATGACAGAATGTCTGAGGTTGGAAGGCACCTCTGGAGGTCACCTGGTCCCATTCCTCTGCTCAAGCAGGGCCACCTAGAGCAGTTTGCCCTGGACCACATCCAGATGGCTTTTGAATATGTCCAAGGACAGAGACTCCACAGTCTCTCTGGGCAATCTGTGCCAGTACTTGGTCACCCTCACAGTAAAAAAAGCATTTCCTTATGTTCAGATGGAAACTTCCCTGTCTTTCAGTTTGTGCTCATTGCTCTTGTCTTGAACATTAGAGAATGAATATCAGGGACTTGACGCTGTAATTAGCTTGAAGTAACATTTCTTTTATTGTCAATAGTATCCTTGTGAGATGAAATAGGAATCTGGTCTTCAATGTGGATTTGGTTTATGTTGTATCTGCAGCTAATCCAGCCTGTGGGGAGGAGGGGGAAGACCTTGGCCATTACTTTCTGCGACATCAACCAGTGGAGAAAGGGTAGAAAAATAACCATATGGTCGCATTTGGAAAAACATGTTTCACATGTTTATAGCTCTTACAAGACTATTTCTTCATAGAAAGAAACCTATTCAAGCACTGCGCTCAGTGAAAAATGATCATCCTAGCGGAAGGGCCTCGGGCGCCGCCGCTGTCCGCGGTGCTGAAGGGCCCCGGGTGCCCCTGCCCCCGCGGCTGAGCTCAGATCCCAAAATTTGCCATTCTTTCCTCAGAAGTTATAGCAGGGTGGGAACTGGCTGCTAGGGGGAAACACATCCTCCTGGACATGTAATTTCAAATCATGCACAGTGGAAGTCACTTCTGTCCAGAACAGAACAAATTAATTTTGTTTCCATGCCAATGTTTCAGATTAAAGTTAAAAAAAAAAAAAAAAATTAAGATCCCACAGCAATTCTCTAAGAACTCTGGATGCAGGTATGTCTCACACCAGCTTTTGCTTGTCTATTGAGGTTTATCAGGTTTTCAGTGGCTTTCACAGATTATGTCTTTGGACTGAACCATTTAAAGAGACACAATGATGTCATCATGAAAACGGGTCATAACCACAACCACATGCTGGTAGGATATATCTGAAATCATCTTTTTTTCTTAGTAACTATAGATGCAGTTGTTTATTTATGGGGGTAAAAAGCAGAAACTCCATCACACACACCACATAGGAATGTAAGTTTTGCCACCTTTCTACACAATAAAAAGAAATATTTATAAGGAAGAACATTATTTTCAAATCTATTATTTGTCTTGCTCCTAATTTTTTGATTATAAATAAGCATGCAAAAGGGAACCAAAGTCAACTAAAGACAGTACAGATACTGGTTGTGTGCTCCTAATACAATAATCTGATAAGTGAGTGACAGCAGGTCTTTTCCAACAGGTAGGAAACTGCCTGTACTACACAGACACGGTTGGCAAATCCCTTCTTTGCTAGCCTATGAAGCAGTAGCCTAAGAAGAAAAGTCTCTTTCCCATCTCCTCACTCAAGCTATGTCCTTTCTTTGCCATTCTGCCCATTATATCAGTTTTCTACTGGGAGGCCAGCCCAAAGGAACATGGTGTACTATTTTTGTTCCCCAGTGTCAAGAATGATTTATTTATTTGTAAAGAGAAAGCATGACCTATTACCCGGTGATTTGATCTACTGGAAAGGTTCTTGGATTATGAGAGCAGTAAGCACTCCGGTAGGAGTCTAGGGAATTAACAGTGCTTTCACTGAGCACACATACACGTCTTTAGACCTGAGTAGTGGCAGCCTTTCTGAGAGTCCTCCTAGGACTGGCCTGTGTAGTTCATGACAAAGAAGAAAGCAAAATGAAAAGAGGATTTGGTCTTGTTTCAGGTGGGACATTACTAATTATGAGGCAGAGTCAAATCCACATAAAAGCAGTGCTACAGAGTAGGCAATTCAGCCTGACTTTTTAAGAGAAAATCAATTTATTTAAAACATGAGATGAAATCTCATTGCGAATGTTCACAGATCATTATCCTCTTAAAGTTTACCTTCAAAATACTAAGAAGTTAAATTCTGGATTTCATCAGCTCTACAATGTATGTAATACTTTGGGTTTAGTATTGTTCTTTCTGGTTGTGATTTCCTGATTGCTAAGTACACTGCATTATTCCTTCCTTCTCCATAACTGACAGGGAATTTCTATTGCTTTTCATCATGCCCTATTTTATTTTGTGCCTTGTGTTATGTCTCAGAGTCATGGCAGATGACTTCATGCTGTTTTAACAGAAATACATGTTGATTGGATGTGAATCGCAAAGATTATTTTCAGTGACAAATATTCAGATCAAATTGAGTGTACTTTATGAAGCACAAAAGTATGCCTAAAACCCAGAAAACTTTTGCAAGAGAAGTGTCTGTTGCTCCCCAAGTAATTTTCCAGAATGGTAATCATTCATCTCGCTCTTTCAGTCACCACATCCCAGAAAAGACTTATCAATCTTTCCGTTTTTCTTAAACTATATTATCTGCAAATATGTTTATTTTAAGTTTAGTAACAGAACAACTGAATTCTGACTACCTAGAATTGTTCACAGTACTTGTGATCAATCACCATGAGTTTGAATTAAATTATCTATTTTCCTCAGTTGCTAGTCTGACCAACCCTTAAGCCAGAAGGAGGAAGACAAAGGTAGTGCCAGTCAGAAAAAGTTAATTGTGGCCTTGTTTACTACCTGATACCTTTGAGCCAGCTGATGAAAGGGCGTGCACAAGGGTGATGCAATGCTACTGACATGAGATGCTCAGGCTTCAAGGGCAAGAGGCATATAAACAAAGTCTGAAGGAATAGTCTTTTTCCTTTAGTACCCACAAGGATTCAGTGCCCCACAGTCCAGAAGATACTGTTTCTTTGCCATAAAATCAAGACATCTTCACACAGGAGAGCTCTTGGGAATTATTGAGACCTGGAGGCAGCAGCAAAAATAAGGACTTATTTCAGTTGTGGGTTTTTTTCCCTCCTTAATCTAGTAGTTCCTTTTCTATTTCACAAGTTTCTCAGCAGTATTTAATTTTAAGAGCAACAGTTTTCTGCAGTCATGAAGGCAGCTAGCTGAGCCAAAACAAGTTCAAACACTTGATTCAAAGGTATCATAATTAATGATTTATCAAGTCTCTGAGTCACACAATTAGGTTGTCTCTCTGAACTGAAATATGGTAACCACAGTCAGCAGGGCTAAGCCACAGGTTTTGGAAGCCAAATACATAAAAGACATACAGAGAATCCCAGACTGGTTTGGGTTGGAAGGGACCTTAAAGATCATCTAGTTCCAACCCACCTGCCACGGGCAGGGACACCATCCACTAGACCAGGTTGTGGGTGTCCATACATGATCTTCAGCAAGGAGAGCTCACATCATCCTCCATCAAAGAACCAGCGATGGACCGATTGATTACATGGCCGGCATCTCACACTGGCTAGAAGCAAAGCCCATTTGCCTAGCTATCCTGGTATGTTGCCTTCTCCTTTCTTCCTTAAAGTTACTCTAAAATTATTACTTTGTGTTTCTGTAGTTATTTTCTTGGCTGGGACAACAAGAAAATGTCATATTTGGTGAATTCACAAAGGTTTAATGATTACAGATGAATTAGTGCCTGCCTATCAGGAATACACAGCTACTGTCAAGGCTCTGGCCATCATTGCTAACTCCTGTTTGCACAGTTTGTCTTATTTTTTAAGAATTGAAAAGTTTCAAGGGCAAGAGAGGAAAAATGCTTTTGAAACTCTGACTTCTCTCAGTCCTAGTAATTCCTTATTTTCCCTTACAAATGCCTGAGGAGGTTTGTAGTAATAGTGGAAATGAGTTCAAAGACTTTCTCTTTCAACTACAAATGACCAAACATCATTCTTCACTCTCCAGCTGCAGACTGCACATGCTGACACACCTCATTGTCCCCAACAGACTGAATAAACCTTGGGTTTAGGTATTCATCCAACTCAGAGTCTCAAAATTCTACCTCACCACAACTGTTGGTCCCACATACTGGTATAAATAGATTTTTGGCGTGCACAGTTTCAATACCTGTCCTGTTGCAGGGACATGCATTTGGTAGCCCCTAGGGTCTCATTTATTTTTGGGGCATGAGATGCTTTCAGTCTTTCATTATTCAAGTAGCCAACTACTTTTTTGCCCCCAGGAGTATGTAAGATCCAGCTGAGGATCCAGCAAAGCTGAACACCGGGAAGCTTGTGCTAGGAAAGGAAATTGAAAACCAGGATTAGATTTCAGCTGAATTAAGTAGCTGTGTTGTGACAGTGGTTTCTCAAAATACTTCACAAATTTCTCTCTCCCCTCTGCATCAATGCTTATTGCTAACTTATTTTGACATGCTAGCTGCTTTCTACTTCTCTGAAAAAGAAATGGGAAAACCTCCAAAGAGTCCAAATTTCAGTCTTTCTCCCTCCTCCAAATTTTTCAGAGGAAGATTGCCAGACAGCAAGGGAAATCAGAGAGACTCCATACTGCTCAGCACAGCATATTTTTATGCAAAGACTAGACACAGGCATATTTCTTGGGGCACCAGCAACACTACTAATGCAAAAGAAATGACATTATAATGAATTTGCCCTATTTTTCAAAGGTCATCTTCTGGAATATAGGCCAAATTGAGGACTTGGCAAATTAATGTGTTTGACTGCTTGGCTATTCCCCAACTCCCGTCCCCTGCTTCCAGCTTGGGTCTTATAAACACAAACCTTAGAGAGTGTAAAATTACAGATGGATCCAGCAGCGGTTTCTCTCCTCTCAGATATTTTTTGTCCTTCCTTAATTTTACCTTATACTAGAGCAGAAAACACAGCTCACAGTACAAACGGTGCATTTATTTCTGCCCAAGTCTCTATTTAGTCAAGACAATCAATTACTCTCCCATTCAACAGTTAATTCAAGGTTAATTGTCCCTGTTTTGTTCTGGCTTTATCTCTGCCCTGCCCCAAATCTGACAGTATCAATTCCAAACCAACAATATGTGACATTTGCCATCAGGAAGGCACAGGTGTACCACACAGAAACACGACTGCACTAGATCAGAGTCTAACCTCAGCATGTGTGTCCCAGGATTAGCAAGGATGACCCAGCCCAGCTCTGAGAGGCACACGGACTGGTGGCATTTCTGTGCGCACACCTACGTACCCAGCCACCCGCTGCAGAAGCTGAGACCACGATCCACACAGGGCCAGCGCTGCTTTACTTCAAGAGAATCACTCAGGAAAGAAAACTACCCTAGACAGTGTCGTCTTTTTGCTTTGTGGCAGTAGCTGTGCTCAGACCTTTCCCATACAACACCTCCCTGCCAGATCTCACACCTTCAACCACCTGCTGAGCTCCCACACTAAAGGCTTCTCCTCACCTCCTTCACCTGCCCCCTACTTTCAAGATGCCCACAGCACTCTCTGCTGAAGACAGAAAACCATCTTAAAACAGTAGGTTTGGTTTTAAATGGTTTGTGAGGACCCTGAAAAGTACAATAGCATTTGCCTGGAGTCACAGTGCCTCATCTCAGAACTGAGGACCAACCTGCGCATAGAAACGTGGGTCCCTCACAGCCTCAGGTGTTGCAATAATCAAGGGCACACTAAATACACAGGGGTTCCTTTGCCTTCAGAAATGTCCCCTGGTTTTTCAAAGGTTGTTAACACTAGAAAACTGTAAGGAAATATTCCCATCTTGCTTTACATTAAAGAAGTAGGATGCAGTGAGATAAGTGGGTGTTGCATTAATACAAACCAAGTAGCAATTCTGGTGTCCAAGCTTCATTCTCCCACAAACACATGACTCCCAGATGTACTCATTTTACCCCGGAAGACCCGAAAGCAGTGAAAATGCATCGTTTTCCAAATTAGGTTACCGATGGAGAACCTTTGAGAGCATCCAGGAATCTGCCTGCGCAGGGTACGAGGGACCTCTTGTGGTGGCGAGCGGTTGGCCCAGCGCTCCAGCATGGCAGCCGGGCTCCGACAAATGCCGGCGGCAAAAGAAAAATTTATATCCAAATTTTTCTCTCTCTCATTAGAGGAACCTAACTCGTTTAATACACGAGACAGTAGTGTGTAACCCAATATTGCAATCTAGTTTATCATCCTGGTCTCCAGCTATGAACACAAGGCATCTAAAAATAAAAGAGTGCACTCTCAGTAATATTTTAATAAATGCCGTCAAATCTGATGCAGCCTGCCTAACCACAGCGTCACAAAAATAATAGCTACTGGAAACAGCTCACCTAACTTCAGTCTGAACCTGGTTCAATGGAGGAAAGAGTCAAATTGTCCCTGTAAGTCCAAGACCAGAGTTGTGACCCCAGAAAAGCTGTGTTGGATCTGGGAGCCTGCCTTGTGCTTTGCATTAGGTGGCATTGCTCCAACTTTGCAGCTGAAGGCAGAGTTAGACCAACAAACATCTCCTCCTTGCACAGAGGCTCCATCTACTTTAAGAACTCCACTAGCGATGATTCGTAGATTTTTGTGGTGAATTCAGAAGCCACCAAATGCTGTCCTGTGAGTGGCAACAGAGCTTCCCGCAGCTGCCCAACAGGCACTCCTGGCAAGGGCCCAAACAATCTGTTCCCTCCTGTCCTGCACACCTCAGTCAAACAGTGGGACACATCCGGCTGTTATTTACCTGCTCTAACACACACCATGACAACTTCTTCCTCCTCTACTATTTTTTTTTTAACTATTATGTAATACATTCCATTCTACAGTTTCCTCAGAACTGATATATTCTGTCACAAAGATGAAAGCAATACTTATAGGCTCTATATCTATCTGCTGAATTTTTGACCTAAAAGATCCCACTCCAGAGACAGACACAAAGCCATGTTTTTCAAAAAAATGGGCTCTATATTTGGCTTTCTAGTTTAGTCACTTTAAAAAGAGAAGTACAGCCTCCAGACACTGGTAACTGAGTCTTCAAGGTGGCATGAATATTTACTCCAAAATCAAATTTCAATTTTAATCCCTGGATCAACTTCTCTAAGTCTCCTTTAGGAAAAACAAAC
>VXBL01003291.1:1515615-1569006 GCA_013400195.1 Aramus guarauna
ATTTTTTTTTTTTTTTTTTTTTTTTTTTTTTTTTTGTGTGTGTGTAAACACAAACCGCTAAACACATGTGAAGATCCCTGCTTTCTGCAGAAGAACACACTACCATCTGGAAACACCTTTTCCCATCAAAAGCACTGCTGATATCTGCTGAGATCCAAGTCTAACCCGCACAGTCACACATTCAACTCCATCTACAAGAGGCACATCTCACGTCTGCTTGCAGGTTCATCTGAGACACAACTGCTCCCCTAAAAGTCCCTCGTTCACGATTAGCCCATAATTTAGCCTTCATTTCTCTGAAGTCCTAGAAAGGAACCCAACAAAAAGCCACGAGTAGGAAAACGAGCCCCAACGCTGTACTCACCGGTGTACTGCTGTCGGAAAAGGTGTTCATGCTGATGGACCTGCTCATCTTGTCCGAGGAGAGGGACGGCGGGGAGGGACTGCGCTTGTCCAGCTGCTCCTGGTGCGGCAGGTCCTGGCGCTGCAGGTACTCACGCCATGCTCGCTGGATACTGGGGCAAACACCAAGGCACGGGGTTGGAGGGGATGATGCAGCAACAAAAAGGATTATAAAATAAATATTCTTGACTGAAAGTTCTTGACTGAAAGGGTGGGGTTTGGTGATTTTTTTTTTTTTTTTTTTTTTTTTTTTTTTTTTTTTTTTTTTTTTTTTTTTTTTGTGCACTTTGTTTTCTGATTTGGGTAATGATCACACAGAACTACCTTCTGGGGGTCTTAGCCCCTGCTAGGATAACTTCAGGTATCTGTTAAGTAGAAGCAATTCTTTATTTCACATCCCTAAGCCTAGAGAAGTGATTCAAATTTGAGACTGCACATAACTCAGCAATTCTCTTACGGCTTGCAAACAAAAGAGAAATATGCAACTATCTGTTTAAAAGAATGAACAGCCTTCAACATCTTACATTTTTATCTGCTTTCAGATTATAACACAGATACAGATGGAAATTCAGAGCTAAACCAGTATCCTTTAAGATCTCCTCTGTTGTGAGTATCTGGGAACTTAAAACCTCCTCCAAAGCAACATGTGGGGACTGCAGTACGAGCTGTGCTCTAAACGTGGACCAAGCTTCTAAAACCTGATGTGAAATTCTGTAAAGAAATTCCCTTTTCTGTGCCGGCCAGTGGCCGGGGTGGTTCTCACCAGGTGGCAGTGCCGAACCGCCTGTGCCTTTCTGAAGGTGCCAGGGAGAGATGCTGGGAATTAAAACAGTGTTTGCAACAGGATCGGCATTAACTCAACGTACACGGGTGTTTGCACGCACAGGATGATCTGCAAACTCCGCAGAAAAGCAGGGCTAAATTCTGACCTGAGACTGAGCGGTGTGACTGCAGCGCAATGAGGCAGAAAGAGCTCCTTTTAGGATCTTTAAGCAATGGAGAGTTTATTCATGAAGATATCAGGTCAGTAGAACCTTCAGTGTGTCTGCTAAGCACGTAGAGTACCCTGACCTTTGCTTATGTGGTGCAAAGCTCTTGTGCTGCTCTGCCCAGGGGGCTGCGCGGGGAGCGGGTGGGAGCTGGTGCTGCTCCACCCTGCCTGCTCCTGAAGGGTTTGGCACGCTCAGCACCCGGCCTTGCTGCTGGGGTGCTCCTGGGAAGGGGCCCCACACCCAAACCCCACCCGGCTCTGGCTCTGCACCCCGGGGCAGTGCTGAGGGCAATGCTCCTTCCTGAAGGGACCTTACCGTGGGCTTTATGGGTCTAACCAAAGGGGCCAAAGCCTTTGGCATGGATTTACTTTGTCCTCAGAGTACGGGTTTTTTTGTTTTTACATTGCCTTTTTAACCGTTAAGATGTCATTTCTGCTCCCATCTCCGCAAGCCAGAAAAACATTTAGTGCCCAGACACCATGAAGAGGCGTTTGATTACAGCCAACTTCTTGGCTTCGCAGGAGGAGGACGAAGCTCAACACCAGGACACCTACAGCTTCCCGTTGCCTGCCTGTGGTGCTGGGAACTCCAGACAGTGGGAAGTGCCTCTTGGCGCATAATTTTTCCTGGTCGAGAAACACTCCCAACGCACACGGCATTTTGAACATCTCAGGTTTGAGGAAATCAAATACATGTATTTTGGTTTCTTGGGTTTTTTGGGGTTTTTTTGGTTTGGGGTTGTTTTGTTTTGTTTTGTTTTTTAAGATACTAGATCAGAAACAAACCATCATTCATTACAGCCTCACCAGGAGAGGTGTGCTTCCGAGCTAGTCAGGTAAGTTAAGTCCTGTGTGGTTTTCATAAAACGGCTTTAAAATGGACTTAAATATCTACCAAAGCTCCCAAATGCGAGTGCCAATGGAAGAGCTTTCAGTAAATACATTTTGTGTTAAAACCCCCCACATCTTCCCACCTCAAGCATTTACGCTCTGCATTGTTTCAGTTTCAAGCTTTACTGCATAATGTATACAGGTAGTATTTACATATTTATATTTACATGTACTTTCTATTTTAAAGCTTGAGACTAGACCAAGATTAAGTCATAACTACCCTTCTAGAAAGCTCTCCGAAAATTTATTCTTTCATCTGGCTTATATTGGCATGACTAAAAGACGCTGGCTGGATTTTAATTTGAAATTTCATGTCCTTTTAATATTTTAATATAGCATTAATATTTTAACATCCTGTATAGCAAGTTAGCTGCAGCTTTTCAACTGAAAGTGAAATTCGGTATGTAATGTAGCAACACATACAACTCTGTGTAAAGCTGTGCCTCACGTCCCAACATTTTGCCATGAAGTAGTTGAGGGCTTCAGCATAAAGATTTTAGTATTTTTCGATGCCAGGGAAGCCATGTTAAACTTTCGCTGTCTGCTGGGAAGTCCAGGGGTGCTGTGTTAGCACAGAGTTGGTGCCAGCTGGATGGAGCTAATGCCTGCGCTGGGGCTGGAGGGACAACGCTGGAAGAGGCACAAAGAGGAGTCCTCTGCTCCGATAGACGTGTGGGTAAGTTAAGTTACACCCTCAGTATTACCCTGTGCATTACAGCACAGGCAAGCCTTTTAGAATAACCGACCCCACGGTAAATTCCACAACACGTGGAAAATGTATTACAAAGGCTAAAATGATTGCATTTGGAAGTTGGGGAGTTCATTACCAGCACAGGGTGATGCTCATCTCTTCCTTCCCGGTGGTGCAGCTAGGTGTCATCTATGTGCCTTGGCTGAGTGCTAGCAACTGCCAACTTTCCAACAAGCCCAGCTTTCCCAGCACCAGGCAGCTGAGCTGCACCCCCAGCCCTGGTGCCCTCAGACTTAGGTCTCCATCCCCCCGCCCGCCCAAGGACTGCTCCTTGCAGAGACGTCCCGTGAGCAGCCTGAGGAGCTTTCGCCAGGCTTCACGTCAGACGTGAAAAATACCACTGAGGAGACTTCTGCTTGCTCTGGCATATACTTCCCTCCCCCCACCACCAGAATGTTCCCTGTCTATATGAAAAATCTGGCAGATTTTCAAATATTCTACACTTTCACAGAGGAAATAACAAAATTAGTGCAGCATTAAAGTTTAGCATTTGAAACTCAATTTGAAGAGAATGCCCACGTGCTTAAAGGTAGGGAAGACCTTACCTACCTTGCAAAATTTTTATGCTTAAAGTTACACAGAAATCCACGATAGATACAGTCTGGGAATCAGACAAACTCAGCTGCATTTAAAGGCAGAAAAAACAGTCTTCATTACTTACATTTTCACTTTTGATTCCAAGGGCTGTAAGTTGATATGATATTGTTCAATATTATTTTCTTCATCCATGGCAAGCTGATGGCTATGGAAAAGAAAAGAAAATGGGTTTAATGTGTCTCAGCATGATGCTTTTGCAATCACTGTGAATTAATTCTGAAATTTTGACAAGAATGTACAAGAGCTGCTCATTTTAAGGTATCGCTGTCTTTGGAGGAAGACATCTGGGTCCCTGTCTCCAGCCCCATTTGACTGTTAACAAAAAAGTACCAATTTAGAGCCAGTTTCCAGATTGGAGCCTGCCTGAGCCCTTGCACTAAGCCTTCCAGATGCCACAGCTCCAGAGACAGGCACACCCAGCAAAGAAGCCGCTGCAAATAAAACAATACTGGCAAATATAACAGAGATTCTTGCTAAATTAACTTTCATCCCTGGGGCTACATTCGAAAAGCTGGAGAGTAAAATGGAAAGTAACAATGGTAATGCCGGTAGCAAATGAATTACATCAGCAAAAGCCATACAGGAATATGAAGGAAAAATTCTTTGTAATAAATGATGACCGAGGAATTTGTGCTGCAAACCAATCACTTTAAGAAAGCAATTTTAAAATGCTAGAAGATAGAAATCAAACATCTCGGGACGCTGCTTTGGATGGGACTAGCGACATGAATGGAAGGTCTTCGCATGACAATTTGTAAGATTAGACCCCAACCTGTGGAGTTATTTTGAGACTTTACTGGACACTTAATTACATCATTCAATCAGCAGCAGTTTTCAGAAATTATCCTCCTGTAACTAAAAATAAGAATCATTTATGGGAGACGTGCAAAATCTTGAATATTTAGTATATTACCAACTGAAAAACATTCTACAACAAAGAGACTGCCCCTCAGAAAGGGCTTGTTGCCCTATAAAAGCCATTTACACCTTATCATGTTTGAGATATCGTGAAAATCGCACATTTACCTTTGAAGCAAGTCTTTGCCATCATTGACCTGTTCCAAGGTGTGCTGAAGCCTTTTGAGTTCTTCCTACAAGGAGAGAAAAAAAAACATTTCAACGTGCTTATGGGAAGCCCTTGGTTGACACTGGAGATTCCCCCTCAACACATTGTGAGCCAACCACTAAACAAAGCAGTTCCCAGGTAATGTCTATGGGGTTAGTTTCAAATTTAAATATCCAAAATAACTATAAAGAAACCAACAGATTTATCAATATGTCCAGCTTGTAAGTTTGAAAGAAAATATCCAACCTATGAAAACAACAGGCAGAGCAAAAGAGGAAAGTATTCTTTCGCGTCTTAGGTGTGTGGCTGCTTTGATTTCAGAGGAGACGGTCTTGGTAAGAGGCAAGTGAGCATCAGCTCGTACTTTCAGACGCTTCTCTTTGTTCTGCAATCAAACAGCATTCAGCTTCATCATTAAGAGAGTCACTGGCTGAGACTTACAGCCTGATGCCTTTACCGGGGTATTTGCATCAGATCCTGTTTCGATAGCAGAGATGTCACACATTTAGCTGCAGATGCATAGTTGGGATTCCCCACACCCGTGCTAACGTCCCGGGAAAAATCTACCCATGATCTTCAGCACAGAGATATGGCTTAAAAAACTAAATTGTGTCTGGCTGGTAGGGTTTGATTACGTGGAAGGGGCAGGACTTGAGAAGTGGAGGAGAACTTGGTTGCAATGAAGCACGTGCTCCAGGGGATGCGACTCCTGGGCTGAACTTTCCATCCCCTCGCAGGGCACAATCCCACAGAGTGCCCTGGCATCGCTGGGACACGCAGGCGCAGAGCACGCGTGCCCAGTCGCCTTAGAAGTTGAGCTGAGAAGCAAATGCTGAACCCCCCCAGAATGCATCCCTGTGATGCAATGCAAAGAGGATCAGCATCACCGTCCTGGGATGAAGGGATAAGCCTTCAGATTTGTGTTTATACAGCAACTATTTGATAATTAAGCAACACTGGAAAACGAGAAGCCTATGCAAAACACAAAGATGTTAACTCATGGCTTCTTTTAGCTCATTAAGCTGGGAATCAAATGTAAAGGCAAAAGAAGCTACCCAGAGTAAGGAAGGAGAGTAATTTACTTCACACCTACCATGCATACAGATACAGGATTCCCAGGAAAGCTAAGAACATTAAAAAGGCAAACCAAGGATATTTTCATCTTGTATATCTTGTCTGACCTGGGGATGAATCAAAGATTTTTGTTTCCAATGAGAGCGTTGCAATCTTCAGGAGCACAACAGATCAGCCAGCTCTACTTCTGCTTTCCCAAACAAAGCCCATTTTGTGAAACAGAGAAATTTTACGTGGCACTTTTTAATCCTGTACAAGATTCGACCCTGTTCGACATGAAACAAGATCACAGTAGGCAGCTGATTTACTCCTAATACAGCTTTCATTTCTTCCCAGCCTTGGAAGGACTATTACTGCAAAATATGTTTTATGCATAAACTAGATTTGTCAAGACGACAAGTTAGATATTCCCCCAGTCTTTGCCCCTCTGGGTCTCTAATTGTAGCACCATTTTGTGGACAGGCTGCAGCTGATAAAGCACTGCATGCGATTCGGGAGGCCTGGCTGCTGCGTGCTGGTCATCAGCCATTGGAAATAATCCAGTCATGAAACTTCTTTTTATTTTGCCTTTTTTTTTTTTTTTTTTTTTGTGCCTGCTCTGAGGAACATCCTCTTCTGGCATATTAAAAACAAGCAACCTTCAAAATTGTTTTCTTTGAAGCACAGTTCAGTTCAGAAGATAACCTTTTCTTCTCCCATATTATTCCGCTGGTCATTTTTTCAGCGTATCCTAGAGCTATGTACAGTAATTTAGAATGTGAAAACAATTTGCAATTGACTTTATATATAGCTCTGGGTGACAAAACCTGCATGACTTACATAAATCATTTCTTGTGTTTGACATCATTTTCTATTAACCTCAGGGTGAGGACTGAACAAAAAAAAAAAAAAAAAAAAAAAAACCAAAATTGGTTGTGNAAAAAAAAAAGTAAAAACCAAAATTGGTTGTGACATTTTTGACTATTCAGTCTTTCAATTAAACATCACCAGACGGTCTTTATAAAAGCCGTAATATAAGGCAACTACAGAAGGGGCATAGTAATGTTTGCATAATTGGGAAGAGGAGGAGACATAAAATCTATACTAATTTCAGTTTTGCGTCATTAACCATGAAGTATTGATTATTGCTCCTTGCAACAAAATTTATGAAGCTAGCTATGCTGCTCTGCCCACAGAAAGCGATTCGGAAGCTGCGCCCTCAGCCCCCGGCACGGTAACTGATGGGGGCAGTGACAGCCGGGATGCTGCTCTTCCAACCCACAGCCTGAGGAGATGCATCTCCCAGATTACACCAGGAGTGACCCAGCTGCAAACTCGAACTTCAGAAAATTAAATTGGAAGAGATCCATAGTTCTGTTAGAATACACGATGAATTACGATGCCTCTACAAACCTTGTTATAATGTAAACATGTTGTAAAATTTACTGCAGTTTTCGGTTTCCTACTTTGGTTGAATACAAACATTAATAGCAATTGGGCAGCTACGGAAACCTATAGATACCTAAGGAAGAAAAAGCAATGAAAGCTTGATGTTAAGAGCAAATTAAAGTGTCTTTTTCTAGTCTTTAACGTGTACGTTCTGTTTATGCATGAATTATTTTTTCAGCCTGTAGACCTATACTTTTAGGAAACTAGGCTATTGCAATGATTTAATTATTGCCAGGAAACCCTGTAACCTCGTGGGACAGAAAAGACCCAGGGGCTCAGGTCTGTAGACTCTTGCCTGTGTAAAAGCGCTGTCTCAGGCTGCACTGAGCTGGCTCCCAGCACGGTCTGCAGGCTACAGAAGCCTGGCTCGTCTTTGCTGTCAATATTTACAGTTAGAGCAAAAAGATTCTGGGTCCCTCTGCCTTTTTCCACTGCGAATCAGCTGTGTTGGGCTCCACGCAGCCTAAGGACAGGTTTTCTTGGTGCGTGTCCAGTGCAATGACTTAGCAACCTCACCCACCTGCCTTCAGCAGTTTTTCAGGGTCTGTTTTTAACGGAGGGACCCAGAGGTTGCCGTAGACTTTGGTCCTTGTTTGGGCTTGCACAGAAATGTCACCTCTCGTTTGCCCAGCTGTGGAGATGACGGCAGCCAGCAGAGATGGGATTGTCGAGGCAGGGTCAGATGCAGAGGAGCAGAAATCTAAAAAAATCAAAATGCACTAGTCCCTAAATTCCTTTTCAAGAAGTCCATTTCACAAACAGTTATTAGTGCAAATTCTAAGGAAAGAAATCTGCAGACATGAAATCATACCTAGATAAATATTCACCTCCAGCAGCAGGCAACAATTCTTTTTTTGTTGCTGTACCCAAGAATATTCCATTCAGGTCAGTGGAGCAGTTTATACCCATAGGTTTAGACTAGCACAGAGAAATCAGAGCAGAGGCCACACATTAAAAATTAATTTTCAAAATCTTTTTTGGACGTGCATGCTATCGTTTGAGTATCTCTGCCTAAGAGGTCTGTCAGTTGGTGCCGAATGAATATACAGCAGTGCTTCTCAAGAGGTTAGAGAGATTTCAGTAGAACCACGTCCCAGAAATAGCAGTAAAATAGATCTGGTTTTCCATTTTATAATTAAGAGTGAATGTAGCAGTTATTCAAACACAACAGCTTTGGGTATGTCTCTATTTCATTGATGTTCTTCCACATTTTGATCAAAATTTTGTTGAATGCTGATTTTCTCTTATGCAGAAAAACTTGTGCTTATGTGCATTTCTTCCTCCCCTTAGTTGCAAGTCACTTGATGAAACAACACAGTGCCAGTTCGAGATCTTCTTCTTCTGGTGTGGAAAAGCACCAGCGACCAGAGAAGCCCTGTGTTGGAGCGGCACGGGTGCCCCGCGTTGGGCTGCGGGGTTCTGGTGAGCACAGGGAGGACGCTCGAAAGGGGCTGGAGCATCGGTGCTGCCCAACGGCACCCGGGTGAGATGCTGCGGAGCAGAGCCCAGCCCAGCCACTGCCTCGAAGGCGAGCTACATCTCATCAGCCTGCTGGTGCTACGCAGGGAGGGAGCGAGTGCTGAGAGCTTTAATTGGGAAATATCAGCAAAGACTGCCGGAGCTTTCACAGCCGCTCTCGCCAGTGAACGCGTTAGCCCATCTCGCCGTCGCAGAGCCACTGCGTTTAAAGGCGAGTTGTTCTCCGCAGCACTGACACAGGCACGTGCAAAGCCGCTCGCTTTCCCAACACAGCCTCCGAAGCGATGGCACAGCGTGGTGAGCAGAGCCGAAGGCAGCCTGAAGCCAGGAACACTGCAACGCCTGCTGCCGTTAAGACCAGAAGCTGTGCAGGATCCATCCTCTGATCAAAGCCACCCGATGCCTCTTTCTGTCACCTCTTCGGAAGCAATTTAGGGGCTTAAACATTCTCACCTCCTGCCCTTTTCCAATCCTGTGGTCATCACAGGTGGATACAAGATAATGAAGAAGCTCTCTGCTGCTCCTCACCTCCACCAGTCCATCACACCAGTCCGGGGACAGCACGCTCGGTGCTAAACCACCTTTCTCCAGCTCTGATCCGTGTGCCACTCATGTTCCAGCACAGAAGCAGCGGCCTCAGCTGCTTTTGGTTACTGAACACAGCCCATTGCCAATGCTCTTCTGAGCTGCGTACACCCAGGTCTGCTGTTAACTATATTTTTTTCTTTGTTTCCCATTTTTCCCATTTTCCCCACACAAACTCTTTTCACGTCCATGAAGCATCTTGGGGTTTATTAATTTTATCTTTTTCATTTTATTAATTTTCATTTATATTTTGCCCTGTTTTCCCACGGAAGACCATGGCCCCTGTATTAAATGATGAAGAGTCCGTGTTTCAGTCTGGCAAGGCCTGTCAAGCAGCGTGTTAATTAAGCCTCTTAGCAGGATACAGTGAGTCTAAAGAGGATAGAAACGATCAGGATCCTTTGCGGTGAAGGCTTTTACTTGCTATGATTTTGGGCACCCATTCATGCCAGCATGGAGGGGCTGCTCCCATGGGAAACACGTTGGATTACATGAGCAGCCCCCTAAAACTCCTGTTCCCTCTCGGTTGTCCCCAAAGCAGCATCTCTGGTGACACTTGTGTGCTCAGTATGGGGGTACATCAGAGGCACAAGGAGCCCCAGTCTGGGCAGACACGAGACCATCTGCATTAGTTCCCATTTCAGGGATATGGAGCATTCTGCATCCCATTTTGGGGGCTGGAATATAAAAGCTAATGCCATGCCCCGAATACATCGAGCATTCCGTAAAGTTGGTAATTAAATGTCAGATGGTGACAACTGCCTCATATGTCAGACCAAAAAGACATGCCAGACAATAGTGGCTTTTGTAAATTGGGGGTGGGAGGGGGAAGATCCTATTTTATTTGCTCTGGCAACCCAACAGGGACCTTGAACACTTCAGCTATGAACGTTCTAGAAAAATACATTAACTGCACAAGATTAACATAGCTACAGGGGCTCTGCGATCCACAGCCGTCGGAGCGATTTGCCTGATACTTTACCAAAATTGTGCCATCAACAGAGCTACCTAAACCTACTTAAACGAGTTTCACATTCAGATTTAGAAACAAAATACAAAATGGGTGAGTTACTGCAGGGAGACACAGCATGGATGTTCAGGTCGGATCCTGTATCCTGGCCTCCCACTGACCTCCAATGGCACCTTAGGTCTTTCCACTTCCTTTCTGGTGTGCATCTCATCTACTTGGGTCACAATACCTTCAAGGAAGGGAACAGCTCCTAGTTTTTGCTTGTGCATCAGGGGTCTGGTCTTGATTAGTTCAAATAGAATATGGTTATTAACTGCTCATGAATAGCAAGCAATTTCAGACTCTTCCATCACTTTTACATCAAAAACTGCCTGTATTTCCCTTCCAGGTCTCACCTTCACTGCAGGGGGACCCCAGTCTCTCTGCTACCATCACTGCTTCTGACGAGCACAGGGTAAGCGTGTGCCGGCTCCGTCCATGCACTCGGCTTTCCAAATAAGCCAAAGAATGGGCCAACCAAACCCTCAGGACTGCTCAAGGAAAGAAAGTGTCACACTGAACAGAAAATGAGGCCAAGAGTAGGAAACAAAGGGAAGCATCACTGAAACACTTCAGGATGGAAAAAGGTCACCACTAATTAGAGTGCCACTGGGATGAACATTAGGCATCATGGCTGTTCAGCACCAACGAGCACGCGCTGGTGCTGCAGCGAGGTTTCTAGCTGATGAATGGAGCACGTATGGGAACAGTAGCCATTAGGCAATTAACTCCCATAGTTTGTTGCTCATTTATCCATTATTCTAGTGCTCAAGAGATATTTCACTCAATATGTGTTTTCTTAGTTCATTGAGAATCAAGTTATGCTTGTAGAGCCCAATTGCTACAATCTAGGTTATTCTCCGAAAAGAAGGACCACATTGCTTTCCACTGCTCTCCAGCACAGCCCAGCTCCCACTGATTTTTTTCAATAACAAGTTTCCTGTAAGTTTACTAGCTAATATCTTTACAGAATACGGTTCAATTTTCCAAAGGTCCCCTTAGGTCCTGCTTTTTGATTGACAAGTCTTTTGTGGCTTCTCACTTGCTCAGTTTGGTGTGTTTAGAAATCTGTTCTATCATTGCTTTTTTCTGTTGTCTTTTTTTTTCCGCCCCATCCTTCACTTATGGTGCATATCTACAATGTCCCCACACACGCAGCAGTGGAGCATTACCTACAGTGCTAGCATGGAGAAATCCCTTCTGACTCAAGGACTTCTTGTCCAAGCACTCTGAAATCTCGGTTCTGATTTGTACTGCTTTCAGATTGACTTCTGAGGTTTACCATAGCAGTTCAGGATGGAGCTAGGAGTGAAAGTTTGGGATCATTTGAATGTAACACTGTCCCACAGGGAAGGAAAAAAAAAAAAAAAATCACAGCGGAAATACTCCAGCACTTCTGATAGCTTCCAGATTGATTTTTGCACCCTGTGCTGTTCATCACATGGTGTGACCCAACACAACAACCCTGTGTAGCTGTGTCCCTCACCCTGCTCCTGCCGCCCGCTCAGGGCTGGCTTGGGTTTCAGAAGCTGGAAACCAATGTTGGGCCGTAGGTACATCCCTTGGTCTTTTCACTGAAAACCTAACGAGGCAGAGAAGGAAAAGCTGTATTAGAGCAGCTAATTCCTTGACTAAGTGTAAACCCAGCATAGGCACAAAAGCAGAAAATCTCGGTCTTCGTGTATTTGAATTGAGCTAGGATCCTTTGCTAGGATCCCGGCTACGTAAGGATGCCCAGGACAGCTGATATATTAATTCCTCTCAAGCAGATGTGAACAGTGGGAAGGGAAATGCAGCAATGCTGGTGATATCTCCCGGGGGATGGGAGCGCTCTCAGGATGACCTGTTGAGCTGTTCTCCACTTTCCGTGATACCAATAAATTGTTTTCTTCTCCTTCCTTCAACTCTGCCCTCAGGAAGAGTAATTTATCGCACCATGGCTACAGAACATTATTTCATAGTTACAGCAGCTCTGGAAACCTTGCACAAGGATGAATGCCATTAAAAAGGCAAGTTAGAGTCCTTTTAAAAAGCCTCTTCTTTCTGATGCTGTCACTGCGGTCAGGGCTTTCAACAGCACTGCTTCTGCCTCGAAATACACAAGCTTTTAACTTTTGCCAAGGAAACCAACTCAATAGAATGAAGCCTCTTGACATCTTGGCTTCTCTGTCGCCAAAGTGCTTCTGAAACTACAGCCAGTTTGAACACCGAGGAAAAGGTCTGGAGTAACGTAAGAGCTATAGGAGACTCTGCAAAGAAAGCATTTCATAGGTTATAGTTCAAGGGAAAAAGAAAAAAAAAAATAAAATCTTTATACACACACACTGGGATTCAAGTCCATGGCAAGAAAGCCAATTTCTCACTGAAGTCCATAAATTTTTGGAGTCAGATATGACAGCTACCCTACAAGTGGCAGCAAGCACTACATGATTCACTTAGGAGGTGAAGAGATGCCATAACCATATCTAGGATTTTAATGCCATTTTTATGGGACTCAATGTGACAGTGCAAGTCTGGTGTAAATCATCACAGCTTCACCAAAGCAGAGAACGTGTGTTACATGTTGTCCATTATACGTTGCCTTTACTACAGCAACAACCTACCCCAGAGCTAGAGCTGGTCAAGACAGCAACCCACGTGCTGTAGGAATCACTGGTTTTTTTCAAACACAAGTTTCCATTTGGAACAAAACCCAACAATTTTGACATGCCAAATGCCACCACATCCCCTATTAGAGCAACCAGCCGTTCCTCCAAGTCCTGGATAGCAAAAGGCAGCCCCAAAATCCCAACAGGGCATGTCCAGTGCTGGAAGATCCATGAAGGCAATGGGGCCAAAGCTCACCAGGGCTGACCACCTGGGAGCACTGCACTGCAGAGAGAGCAGCAAAGCCTCATAACAACAGGTTTCAGAAGAAACGAAGCTTTCCGATGCAGTATTGGTTCATGTGGAATGCTACTTTAATCTTCGAGAAATGAAAGTAAATGGTAACCCTAGTGTTGTGTTTTGTTTTACAGCACAAAAGCCACACCTTGAAGAGAACAATGTTGGCCAAATTACATGGGAAATGGTAGGTGAATGTTTTCATGGAGAAGAGACATGTCCGTCCTTAAGTGTCACCAACAGCCCAAGTTTCTCTGTTCTTTACCACTACTTTACCCTTTGTGTGAAGGGCTGCAGAACTATACCTGCTAAAGAGATACCAGTGGGTTGGTCTAACGATTACTTTACAAAAAGCACAAATCTGCACCCAGCCCACTGGAAAAAAAAGCCACCTTCCATCTCCCTCTAAGGTTTTCATTGCAAATTAGGGTTGGGTCCAGCTTAATTTTGAGAGAAATATGATGAGATTGCAACCAAGCCAGCGTGGATTTCAGCATGTCAGGAAGGGGAAAGCAGGGGGAAAATCTGACATGACAGATCCATCTTCTGAACTCCCAGTGGAGATTTTTTTTCCCCCAGAAAAAGTAAGCAGCTCTTTTTATAGCTCATGAGCCTATTACTTCTAATGACAACAACAGACGACTGTTTTAAAACTGAAAAGAAATACATTAATCCAATTTTCAGCTTTTCAGCATGTGGTACTGTCTACTAATTTTCACAAAAGAGGGGACTGATGAACTATTTTAGGAATCAGAATGTTACTGTAAATAAATAAATAAATGAAATCACACATCTATGACAGAAATGCTTTTCTACACTTCTCCCGTTTCTGAAAGTCCCACTTAGGCTAAGCAATATGTATTCAGTCCACAGCCAAAAGTTACTTTTTGGAAAGCATGCACAAATGTCTCTTACATCGCACTGTAGCAGCACTTACACAATGGTCCCCAAGCCGTCAACTTGAAAGCGACTGCCTTTGCTCAGACAATACACCTGCAGGATTTAATGCCAGGAAGCTTTGCCCTCCAACACTACAAGCATGGGAATACCCATCCCTGGGCAGGACAGGCATCCCCGTGCCAAGACGATGAGGACAGCACGGCCTGGCTCAACAAGCCTTTCCACGCCACGTAGCTGCTGTGTATACGGCAGCTTTGTTCTTGGCCAGAGCATCAAGGAGCAACACTGGCTCGCAGAAGGTGCCACCAGTTCCCAGCCAGCCCAAACGCACAGATCACCGTGCTGTGCTCCTGTTTGCAGGCGTTTGAGACATTGCCACCAACATCGTCCCTCTCCTGCAAGGCACACGAGTGAGAGGTGCCAGCGCAGTCACCAGCCACATGAAATCTCTGGTCGAGAACCCTAGAGAAGAGCAGTCCCATCTACAGATTTTAAGCTCATGGGAGAATACATACATTCAGATAAACACTATTTTCTCTGCTGTGATGAACTACATACCGAGCAGTTTTGATTAAGGTCTTAATCTTTATGTATATTGTAATTTCCACCAAACACTTTTGTGTTTGTCTTCAACATGAGAAATAGCTTTTCCATGCTGATAATAATGAAACCACTCACTCATTCTGATGCTTATAACTATGCAAGCGCACCAAGAAACCAGCAACCCCCTTATTAACGTGCCAGCTGAGCTGTGCTTGCTAGAGACAGTAAGCACAAGTTATGTCAGTCTCCATCCCTGCGCTACCTTCCTTTCCATCCCCACCATCTCTTCATCATACAATATCATATTTTCTAATACAAATGAAAAGTATTTCATACTTAGCAGGCAGCAACCGCTCAGCCATAAAGATCATTACAGCTGCAGAGAAAGAGAAACAGTCCTCCAAGGCCAAATCCCTTCAGCAGGACAGCACCCTGCATCCAGCCTAGCCAACGTCCCTCATCAGCCACTCCAGACGTTACATCCCAGGCCTTAGGCGGTAACAAAAGACTTGCATTTTTCTGTACAGATCTAACCGCAAGTTCCATAAAGCTTCCTCAGCACTCTCAAGAAGTAAATCTGCATCATATCCATTTTAAGGATGGGCATAATTATGCTAAGAGGCACACACAGGCCAATTAAATCAGTAGGGAGATTAGCAAAAGGGCTGCCCATGTTAAAGCAAATGCCACGGCCCTCACATGGATCCCAACACGCAGAATTTTAGGATTGAGCTAAGACCACCTTGCGTCCATACATCCCAACCGCCTTGCCAGTGCCAAGCTGTAAGTCAGGGAGTCAACAAGGGCTCCTGATCAGCTCCTGTTCTTGCAGGAGCCATCAGCTCCAACTAATAACTTCTCACAAAACTCATCAGTTCAACTTAGCAGAGATTTTTTTGCTTCCTCTCTGCAGTCCCCAGGTGCTGTGAGCAACCTGGATGGTAA
This sequence comes from Aramus guarauna, assembly GCA_013400195.1. Classification (NCBI taxonomy): domain Eukaryota; kingdom Metazoa; phylum Chordata; class Aves; order Gruiformes; family Aramidae; genus Aramus; species Aramus guarauna. The sequence goes on from VXBL01003291.1 coordinate 1,531,160, forward strand.
GCTCATCAAGGTAGGGACTCCGCGTTGGCAGAACAGTCACCACGTGCGTGAGGCTTCATATACGCAGAGCACCTTGCTAAGTGATTTTATTTTAAGCTTCTTCAAAAAGAGATTGTTTATGTGCCGGCATTTCACCCCAATGCAACTGGAAACAGCCACAGTGCAACCGAAGAGGAGGATCACAGCAGAAATTCTTCTAACTTTTGTAGCACTGCTGGGGACCACTATAAAATGGTACCGAGCTAATTAGACAAGTCATAAAGATGTTCCCCTGGCAATCTCACAGGTGAAATAATCTAATCTTCTACACCCTGCCTTCCTAGTTAATCTCTTGATAAGAGTCATTAACACAATTGTTCAGTCTACTGTAGTCCCTTTATAAAGTGCATATAATTTACAATCCCATTAAAAAGATGGCCACAGATTAGTCTCAGAGGCAAATTACAAAACTATTCAGTTGTGGTTTTAGCACATTAGCTATAGCTATATGAATCCTGGAGAAGAAGAAGAAAAAAAAAAGTCATCACAGAACATAGCAGGTTTCAGAGCAAGTATACCCATCAAAACCCACCTATCTCATTTTCTGCATAAAAATTAAATATAATTGCAAATTGTGGGATACTCTGTTCAACAGCTGAGCAACCATGCAGACTTTTTTTATTTTGTGCATAGCAAGGAAAACCCCCAAGTACTAAAAGAGCACAAAAGGTATACAAAGTTCTTTCATGTAAAAAGCTAGGATTTAGCTACTTCACAGCTTATGCTAAATATCTGCTGCTATTCAGTATTCAAGTTATTTCTGCTATGTAATTTGAGGGCTGGAGGATGCTAAGATGCATTAGGTGTTTCAGAAGAGCGGAAAGAGTGAAGGCACTGGACCTTGTAAAAATATAATGAAACAGATGTTTGCAGCTTTTCTATATTTCTGCTTCTTAGTATCAGCTTCTAAAATCCAGCACGTAGAAGCTTCTAATGTTATCACCTTCAGGAGACTCACTTTCACCCAGGAAAGCGGTTAAGAGATTGTTTCAAAAAAGCAGCAGTATACTCTGGCTTTGTCAGGGCATCTCCAAAACCTACACAGGCACTAACAAAATGCTTGAGGTAGACATCAAATACGTGAATACTGTGAAGCATCTCCCAAAACAGAGCTGTGACCCTGCCTGGGATCTTAGGACAGAAACAGCTGGGGTGTGGTTTTTCAGAGGATATGAGAAAAAACACTCAGATCCTATTAAGTTTCAACAAAATTTAGGTGCTTGAGCACTTTGGAGATTAGAAAACAGGATTTGGGAGTTTAACATTATTGAACTTTCCAGCATAAAAAGCCTCTCGGTTTTGTGCTTCCAGTCCCCCCTCATCCCTCAGAGCACTTTACCTTCCCCACAATGACAGCACTTCCCAACAAACATCATTTAGGAGGAAACCCAAGGAGTCTGTGCTGCGTAGGCAGCAAAGGCTGTGTTTCCAAGCTTTTACGTGAAGGTGTGCATCACAGAGTCGGAGCATGAAAACAGCCCGTCCGTGCTGTGTCCTTCGGAGCAAGAGGAAGGCCTGGCTACGACCACCATGGACCAGGACAGATGGAGCAGAGGCAGGCAGTGGTGATGGGCAGAGGCAGCAGCTCCTTTCAAGATCTTGCCTTGAACCTGTTTTGAAAAGTTCACCCTAAGGTCATCGGTTGGTTCAAACCTCTCCCTCTCTCTCCTCAGGGTTGTTTGACATTAGCAAGATGTCTGAAATTGAAAAATATTTAATGGCAAGCACGTGCAGGAGTCACATTGCTAACCTGGCGAGAAATAAAGGAAGACTCCCAAGCTTTATATTAGAGGCAAAGTGACTGCAAACCACTGATGTAAAGGAGGAGGGATCTATGGCAGTATCTGCTAGGTTCAGAGGTTGCTCTTGTTTGAGCTCCTGAGGAGTTAAATCTAATTTCTCTTATACTGCAGATATCTAAAAAGATGTTTTAATTGAAGGTGGTTGCTTAGCAACTGCATCCCCTGTGCTGCAGCGATGCTTTTCACCTGGAGCAGATAAACATCAGGACGGCACTTTACAAATCTGATTAGCGGCAATGAAATAGCTGGCTACAACGAGCTGCAAGCGCTTTTCCAGAAGTTATGCTTCTAACCTGATACCCATCAGCAGGGAAAACCCAATGAAACTCATTTGCAGGTTAGAAGAGCTCTCTTCTCCTCCTCTCGCCCAGCAAACGTTTCGGTCTGCTTCTCCCAACCGGAGCTTATCATGCGGGAGATAGCATTGGCAGGATTTTTTTTTACTCACAAGATTTCACTGCAGTTGAGCACATAATGATAAAATACTAGAGTACTTGCAATCATGCACAGATGTTTTTCTGAACAGGCCTATGATTCTTTGAAAAGCACCAGAAAAAAAACCACATTTCCAGACCACAAAGAAAAAGATTTCCTCATAACTTTTGTAACTGGACATTACCATTTAAAGACTGCTACTATACTAGCTTTTACAAGCTGTTTAAGAGCTGGTTATTGGTGCTACTACTGCGATTCTAACAAAGAATATTAAGCCTTTGCATCGCTCACTTGCAACACCTTTGCATTATAATGTTAGTATAAACACTGACATTTGTACCTTACTTCTGTCCCGGTCAGTGACCTGTGGTGATGACCAATGAAGCATTTAAGGTTCAGCAAAGATTCCAATGCATTTTCCCATCCATTGCAAGTCAGCTGCATGTCCCAGCCATGACCAGAGTGCAATGTGCCAAGTAAAGGCTATTCTTGTTGCCTTTATTATGTTCCAAAACCTCCCAATACCCAATGCAGAGTAACAGGCTACAAGTCCCCAGAGAACTGTCTACTCGAATGCTCAGACATCCACGTGAGACTCATTTGTCAGGTCTCCAGGCACCTTCAGAGGGCTGTTCACCAGCAGCACCCCAGCTCAGAGGGTGGGGAGAAGCCTGGCTTGGTACCACGGGCCAAGAGATGGCTGGAGGGAGTGTGAGCTTGTAATCCAGGGAGCTGGATTGAGGAGCAGGAGACGTTTTTCATCACAGCCTTCACATGTCATATACAAAAACAAATGCAGAAAGAGCTCCCAGGAAGGTCAACAGTTCCTGGAAAGATACAGAAGAACTATGCCCTGGGCAAGCCCCAGAAGAAGGAATGCTGGGAGGGTTTTCAAGGCGAGTTTAATTTACCCGGCTTGGATTTGAACACCTAACCACCACAAAGGTTCCAGTTAAAAACCAAAACAAAACAACTCTTCTGCTCCAGCTGGTACTTGAGCATCTGCTTAGATTTTTCACGTTAAATAGGACTTGTGAAAACATGTTAATTTGCTGTCTAGGATTAGGAAGACTTCTAGCACATGCTGAAGTGCATTCTCAGTGTTATACGTGCCAAGCTTTGGCCTTCACTATGAGAAGTAAAGCCTGGGCTTTCGGCTCTCCTAGGGTGAGTTGCACAAACCTTCAGCTGGTGTTGCAGGAGTGGGCTGCAAAGTGTGCTTTCTCTTGGCAAGTACTCTTGAGGCTGCCTTTGGTAGAGCATCTCCGTATCACAGTACAACTATCAGGATACACAGCAGGGCTCTGTCACGTCTTCTAATACCACTCCAAAGCATTGAGCCAAGGACATCCCTATTGGAGCTTGGCTGCATTTACTGAGCTATTTGCTGAAGTCCAGATTCTGGAGGGTTGTTACTGTGATACAGACAATGTACTAATTAGCCTGGACCATAAAGAATTTGTCCCAAGCGTATTCTTTATCTGCAGGATGAATCACGTTGAATCATTGGTTGTAAACCACATGAATCAAACTATAAACCTGTGTTTCCTCTTTTCCATTTAATCTTCTCTAATCTCTTAGATAACTCTGCACTCTTTGTTATTATTCCTGGCTTTAGATCTTCATTCTCATCTCAACAACTGGCAGAGCTAGTAAGCAGCTGAAGATTGAGACACAGGACAGTTTTCTGTATGTCTGACACTACGCAAGTGAAGCACAGAGGGACGGCTTAAGTTGGCTGCCAGTTTTGAATGCCACTGATCTCATGACAATAAGGTCACAATGCTTTACATAGGGATGCTGCTATTTGAGGGTTAAAAGGAAGTTGAAATAATATTTGGAAAATTCTGACCTAGAGCTACTGAGGAGAAAATAAAGATAGCCAAAGGAAATTCTTTCCCTCCTCACAAATAAGATCCCTGCCTTGGCTTTGACCAGAATATTACTAGCAAAATATTCAGACACTGACTTTTTCAGTTTTGTTTAGAAAAACTAAAGGAAAGTAACCCACCTAAGATGGAAGCAAAATTTAAAGCCCTATGTAGTCACCCAGCCCAGACAGCTACACCCAAAATATGTCCTTCTGATTATAAAGAGAGCGACCAACACTTGTATTTCAGGATCTCAGGAGCTCTGACAGGGCCAGGAAAACGTCGCCTTCCCTCTTCGCCACCTTCAGACTTGATGAGCCGTGTGCAGGGCTGGGAACGTTAACTCCATTGCACTCCTCTGTATCATCGCAGGTTTCTCGTGGGGAGGTTGAAGGTGTGGTGCAACACCCTGCTGTGACCCATGGCAATATCTGTGTTAACAAGCGGGGGGGATGGAAAAGGAGCAGATCTGCGTGGCAAAACCAGCAGTCTGATAAGCAGTTGGGGATATCAGCAACCTGGTCCTAGGGGAAAACACCTGTCAGCGGCTCTCAGCTTAGCTCCAGCCATGACAAATACCGTTTGTGCAGTGCGAGATGTTCTGAGTTCAAGTACAGAAAGGGAGGGCAATCAGGAAATTTGTTTCAAAGACACTCTCCTGATCCAAACTGAAATGCTAGTAGAGAGGCACTGATGTCAATCTCGTGTCCTGTTAGTCTTACATAGGTCTGCGGCATAGGGATGCAGAAGATTCCTAAACCAGCCATGTAGCATCTGGAGCTAAAATAATAAATACTTTTTGCTTGGCGGTAGCTCTCCAAAGTCAAAGCAGAACCACAGCATTATTTCCGAGGTTTATTAGCTCTTCAGTTATTACATTCCCTTGTTTCCTTGGCTCACCCTCCCACCAGCTGCCTTGTTTGCTGTGTGAAACTCTCAGTATTAACCACAGTACAGGTTCTTAATGTTTAATGTGTGGCTGATAGAATCCTGCAGCATCCAGCAGAGCCTTTGAATAAAGGGCACCCTATAAAAAAAAACCAAAAACTTAAATGCAAACAAAAAAGCAGCATGTGAAACCATACGATAGAAGCTGGTCGCATTCAATCTCTGAAAGCAAAGAGCTACAGTTTATATGAATAATTCAAAAACAGCCTCAGACAAATGATCCCAGGTCTATAAGGAAATGGTAAAACCTCTGGAGTCTGCAGCTCTTTTTATTACAGCCTGGTTCATACTGAATGCTGTTTTCTCTGGGGTTATTTTTTACTCTTTTATATATATATATATATATAAAAATGAACAGTCAGATAGGATGTTCAGATAACATATATAGCAGACCTCAGAGAAAGATTTTAATTTTATATTCATTTCTGACTAGTAAATTATGCATTAACATGGATCATGCAATTGGGTAAAAATTTAAAATTGGCAAATTGGTTTTCATTTGTTTATGTTAATTATTTAGTGTTCTGCCTTTTTATTAGAAAAAAAACACAGAGGGAGATTAGTCTTGTTCTGACTGTCTGTGCTTGCTCCCTAGACAACACACAAATTAGCATTGCTATGGCTACTTTTATGCAACGTCTGTAGAAATGTGACTCCACTGCCCAGATCTGTTGCTGAGATGTTGTGGCATATGCTGGATTTCTAAATTGCAGATATGCCTTTGGATATTTTTTAACAAAGCTTTGAAAAATAGGCTGTTGGGTCTTTATTTACAGATGAAGTCAATGATTGGTTCCATGACCCTTCCATGAATTCACCTGAGGCTCCTCAGCCCTCACCAGCACCCGTAACCTCTTCCACCCCCACAAGGAAACTCCAGCCAGTGGGAGTTTCACCTCCAAATTAAGACACAGTCATTCCACTTTGATGCTAAGTTTCAAAGATAGGGGGTCATCTCCATTTGAATATCTGTTGGTTGATTTAACCATACCGAGAAAAACCTAAGCACGAAGTGCCACCACAGCTCACCTAGTGAGAACCTGCTGGATAAGCTGCTGTGGGTTTCCTAGGCAATGCACATCAACGGTATTTGTGTATTCAGAAACACTTATCCATTACTTTTTTTTTTTAATGTTTGTTTTGTGGGGTTTATTTCCTCTTTTTCTTTTTTCTTTTTTCTTGAAGATCTCTCCTTAGAAAGTGAGGATTGTGTCTATACACAAGAGCAGTGGGACTGACACTTTGCAGCTAGCTATGGGTCTGTCCCTGCATTGGGTTCAAGTTCAGGTATCACTGTGACAAGTGGCTTGGGTTGTTTGCCCTCCTCTGTCCATGTCCCCACACCACCATGGCCTGGGGTAATCAACCAGGTTTACTCGGTCCTTGAGCTGCACTTGCTGTCAACCCCAGATCCTGGAGATGAGAGCCAACCATACTCACCCCAAGAAGATTTTCCACAATGTTATCTATTCACAATTCATTCACCCTGTCCTAGGTGGTTTGGCTAGACATCAACTAGAAACAGCCCATTTTGTGGGTGCTGAGGTTCATCATGTTCAGTTACCACCTCCTCAGTTGTTCAGACACTTCCCACCCAACCCACAGAGCTTTCTTCCATCAAACCCATCGGCGGCTGCCAACCATACCGCTCAGCTCAGCACAGAGGGAGCATGAAGAGACAACGCATCTCCTTCAAAATGCTTTTGGATACTGAGAAATGCATCCTTCATGGTCAGTCCTCAGCTTTGCTATTTGCTACATGGTGAGTTTTTACATAGAATCAAACATAGAAAATGTTAAAAAAAACCCATATTGTCTGCCAAGGAAAGTGTGCAGCCATGAAGACAATGCAATTCTGGTAGCTAAAAGATCACTTTAGGTTAGAGAAAGAATCCAAAACGTTCCCACGCACGTTCCTAATGACTTTGGATATAAGAAATCAGTGCTGCAGGCTGTATAACTGCATCTGAGGGCTGCAGATCAATTAATGATATCAGCAAATTAAAAAGAAAAAATCGGAAATGGAAACCCTAACATGTTTATAACAGCAGTCTTTCTCTTCCCAAGCATTCATAGCTCTTTACAAGATAGCTTCTCCTAAGGAATTAGGATGAGATCAAAGAAAGAAGAGAAAAATCCCAAAGCCCAAAACACAACAGAGAAAGTTATGTCAAAAAGCATTTCCAGCATTTAATTTGAACATGACATATAAGAATATTGATTAAAACATTGTCCTGAGCTTTTAATTCCATTATTTCTAGGAATCGTCCCCGACATCTGTACAAGCTCCATCTTAATCCAGTTACTGTGGGTGGTTTACCTCAAGGTAAACAATATTACTGCTGTTTTGCAAAAGAAAAAAAAATACAACATGCTCCTTCCTCTGGCTGTGATAGCTGGATTTGGAGAAATGAAGGGCAGTGAAGACTACCCGAGTCATTTCGATAGCCTCTGCCACCTGAACGCACAAGTATACGGGAGGAGATGGCTCCATGCATCGGTGGAGTTTATTGGAGTTGAGATTCACTCCCTCCCCCAAGGTGAAAGAATTGGCCCTTGCATTAAGGATACTTAGGAGAAAATAAGACATTCTAATTCCATCCATTTATCCAAGTTAGTTTTGCTGCACAGCAAGTATTAATATAAATAGCCCTGCAATTCTGAATTAAAATATTCTTTATGTTGACAAGTAGAAGCCCATTTTTATTAAGCGATCCATTAAAAACAAGTTTCCTCCCTTGACCTACACTTTACAAAAAACAGCAGATTTAAATTATCATCAGAAACAACACCCAAGCGCAAGTTTAAACCAATGATTTATGCTTCACTTTCCATAGTCACAGTGATTAAGTCATGCCTGTCCGTGGGACTCCTGGGCCCTCCTCCTCGTGTTAAAACCTAGGGCTGCCCACGCATGCTCTCCCCAGAGGCTGGGAGGGCTCTGCCCAGAAGTACATCCTGAATTGCACGTTGTGCCTTTTACGAGAAATTGTGAATTCTCCTCTGAACCCTTAATAAGGTGAAAAGAGAAGAGGAAAGGGACACCACCCTCCCCGCCTCTTTTTAAAGCACAATTTTGTAGATAGCGTGTATATATGTAGAAATACCATGTATTTAAAATTATCTATGGAAAGCCACTGCTGAACAATCATTCATTTTAGGGGAAATGCTAGCATCCCTTCCAGGCCCTTAATCCTGGTGGGATGAGAAAAGCAGTTGTTGCAGAGGAATTGGGATTTACATCAACCACACAGAAACGGGGTCGTCCTCTGCAGCACCGTACTGTCCTCCTGGAGCCACAAACTCTGCAAATCCTCGCAAATACCACAAATCTCCACACCTCTCTCGCTGTAATTACACCATCAGCGCTTCCACCCAAGGGCGCTTGCCCTCAGGTTGGAGGCTTTTAAACTCGTCACATGTTTTGCACCAGGATAATCACCAGTATACAGGCTCTTAGAGGAGCAAAGTTATTTTCATTATTTCAGTGGTGTTCCCTAAAAAAATCCCATTGTCTGTGTTCATGCACCTGCACATCAGTCCACCCCACAGCTCTACAACTCCCAAATCCCTTGGCCAAATGTTACGTGATGGACTTGTGTATCCAGCAAAAACAACCCAAGAACATTTATGGCCAGGACACTGAGAAGGTCTTCAGAGCAGAAGTTAAAATAATTTTTTGTGTCGTCCCCCCCCCGGCCTTTTTTTTTTTTTCCCCTCCTCATAATGAGGAAGGTGAACTTCATCTAACTAGAAATATCGTTATACAAATTAAGTTTTGCGCTAATTTAGATTTCTCCACCAGGAAGCAGATGCATTCAGAAGACAGACGTAATTTATGAACTCCAGCAGCCGTCATTGCAAAGTGGAAAAAAAAAAGGATTTAAATAGTTTCAAGCATCATTTTGGCTGCATATGGCTTGCTTTCATTCTGGATCTGTGTGAATAAAATAGCTTAATGAAAATTAATGGGGAAAACTGCTTTCACGGACAAGAGTCCCAGATGCAGGTAACTTTAATAGAACATCACCTTCAAAGAAATTAGTTATCAAGCTCTGTTCTCTTTAATGCTATGGAAAAAGGAAGATTCCCCTAAACTTAATTGCTTTGCGGTTCTTGGATCAGATCTTTGCAAGTAAATTTCTATTAACGACAATGCTAGCAGAAACCCCTCACTTCTGTTAGGTGGCATAACTGGTACTTTGTAAGAACAAGCGACAAATGGCTTTAGCATCCTAATTCTGTAGAGACTATTTACGTATTTGGGCCCCATACTCAAATTATTATAACCAACATTAATTCCTAAAATGAATTCACAGTTTCTCGTAACTCTAGAGACTGGGTTGTCATGGTGAATATTTATGAGGTTGATAAAACAACCTTCTGGGGCGTGTGCTCATTCAGACACATAGGATGCACAATAGGAAATGCTGGTTTTTCATACCAACTGGCCTGTTGAAAAAGAAGGTTTCCACAGGCCCAGCAGTTCCTGCACAGCTCCGTACCCTCTACGTGTCCACAGCAACAAGTCACCACAGTTTCAGCTCTTGTTTGCTGGGCATTGCTGTCTTTTCCAGAAGTCAGCCTACTTACTCACCCAGCTTCTTTCTATAGGTTTTTGCTGGAGGAGTGTCTTCCCTTCGGGGAGAATTAAATAAAAATTAAATAAAAATATTCACAAGTAACCTCCCAGCAGTTAAATTCACTCAGAGGGACAAGCGTCACCAGAGGTGGCAGTCGCTCGTACCATGGCTTGTGAACTTGAAGGACCATGCCTTCAGGAGTTTGGTTGACTTTCCTTTACTTAATGTATGCTCAAGACAGCATCACTGCAATGAAGGAGGTTTTACTAATGGAGTTTCCCCAGCACACTAGTAAAACTCCAAATATTAGCTCGATGTTTTTAATGGGATTTTTAATAATTTATGATTTGGGTTACTAAAGCTGCCTTATCTAGGCTTCCCTGTTAATAAGTCTTAATGCTGAGCAAACTGACACTGAAGAAGTCATCTAAACAATTTCATTCTTTATATTTACTGTTATAATTGCCAACAGGAAAAGCTCATTCATGTTCTTCAAATGCTCTATTGAGTGATTTCACTCATTTAAATTAACACTTTCACATGGACTCAAAGTGTCTCACCTCTAAAAATCTGAAATACTTTACTTCCTGCCTAGAGAAAGAGTCATGTTCTGGTTATGGAACTGGCTGTCTCAATTTTTTTTAATTTCTGTAAAATTGTCCTTAAAAAAAAAGTGATTGGCATGCATATAATATCTTTGGTTGAAAACTATTCTTTATTAATTTGGAGGAAAAATAATGTGCTCATCTTCACATTTTAAACATAATTCTAGCTGCATACATTGTGGTTTAATAACCTTATTTCTGACTCTTACTGGCTTCTTTTCCCTACATGAGATGCCCAAGTAACAAACAGATTTCAGAAGAGAAAATACAGTTAAAAACTCCGTCCCAGCTGAGGAGCTGTGAGACTGGCCTGTTGACATGGTTGTGAAACAGCACAGGCAGCTGCCTAAGCCCAGTTATCAGAACGGGAGACACAAATGATTGCGAGGGGTAACTGCCTGTAAGTACACACCAAAGGAAGACACATCGCCCAGCACCCATTTTCGGTTGGGTACCTGCCAGCTGGGGCGTGCCTTGGGCCTGTTAGTGGAAGAGGCAGCGAATGATGGATCCTGCTCATCCTTTCCATTGCAACCACAGTTATAAATCGCCTGCCATGCCCAGGGTCAGCTAGTTCTTTTGCAGACTGAAGAGCCCTTGTTTATTCATCCACGTGCAGAGGCTCCGCTACAACGGATTTTGTGTGCTGCTTTCCTTCCGAATGTTTCCAGCTCTGCTCTGTCCTGTTGGGATGCAGCGGCACCACTGCGTACAGCAGCATCAGGATCACATCGGGACGTTCTTCTCTGTTATTTTCCTAATAATGACTAGGATTGCATTTCCTTTTCTTACTCCTCCCAAGCATTGAGTTGACATTTTCATCAAGATATCCATTACAGTGCTAACGTCTCATTCCCTTGCGGTAACCATCAGCTCAGAGCCCATCATTTTATACGTGAAGTACTTATTTCCCACCCACCCCCCATACACATCAATTTACATCCTCCACAGTGAACTTCATCTGCAAATGTAATGCCTGGTGACAGGCTCATCCAGCCACTCTTCACAACCATCCACCCTCACTAACCCAATAACGTAGCATCCTCAGGAAACTTTTTCACTGCCCTACTCGTCCCTTTTTTCAGAAAGTCATCGAAGGACAAAAATTTCAGATAAAATAGGTAGCACATTGACTGGTGATTTGGCAGTAGATAAATCTCCAAATATCAGCAACTTAATTTTCAAAGCTTACTGCCACTGTATCGTCCAAAGATGAAACTTCAAAGTGGTAATTATGTCTACTTATTGACCTAATCTGGAAATAAAAGTCCATTTCTCAGGACAGGCTTGCAGAGAAATCAGATTCTAGTAAAACATCTACATTTTTATGAACGTGGTTCAAAGGAAAAAAAAGACTATCGTTTGTCACCTAGTGCCATTTCATACACTGATACTTTCTAATGGCAAGTTTACTACTAGATAACGATGCTTATTCCAATTTGGAACTCCAAAGGGAGAAAGGATATCTTGCTTCATTATTCATCAACCTGAGCAGAGGTATCTGTTCCACTTGGCATTGGTTTAAGAGAAGTGTTTTAATATTGACAGAAATGTAGACTTCAAACACCTGGCAAAAAGTATTTCTTAATTATCCAGACCTTAAATAGTAAACATATTTCAGTTTTCCATAGTCCACTTCAAGCCTGGTAGTAAAACAAAACCAAAACCTCCCACAACCTTCCCTGTTCAAGAGTGAATTAGATTTTGCTTATGAAAACGGCAGTTCTGTACAGTCAGAAGATGGGAGCTCTGTAAAGCAAGTGGAAAGGAAAACTACGGGCTAGATCCCAGAGTCGTAAGTCAAGATTCGAGACCAGTTTAAGCATGATGGGAAAATGCAGCCTGTCATTTATCACCAGATCTGTATCAGCCTGGTTGATCCACTATCACAATAAAATTCCTACTGGTATTATCACGTAATACTGCAGGGTTATTTTTCTCCCCTCAGAGAGGGAAAAGGTCCGATAAGAAACATCCTGAAATTGTCTTTTGATTCTTGGATTTTATGTCCAAGCACAACACACATTTATACTTCCTCTGTGCACGTGTTTGTACTAAGGATACATCCATACACGGACACACACCTACACGTACAAGCCAAAAAGCTCACCAAAACATTCTTTGTTCAGGTCTGAATTTTCTCCCCCCACACCTGCACATGCATTATTCTTTTTCACCTTGCAATAAACTGTTCTAAAACTTAAAAGGCTGTCTAAGGATTTGCATTTGTCCTATAGCTCTATCATCAGGAAACAGATTGGCACCAACAGATTAGCCCTGAAAGAAAGAAAAGAACAACAACTATTCAAAAGCAAATTTAGAGCTTAATCTCGCAGCGAGGCAGAAGCTGAAGTGTCCTCAGAAGTTTTTGGTATCTTCCGGTGTGATTCTTCATTTTGGTCTTGATCTTTTATCCTGATTTATTAGGCCAACAATGACTTTTCGTTTCACATTCTTTCCAATACTCTGCCTGACTACAGTGGTTACTGAGAAAAGTGCAATAATAATATTGTAATATTCTGAGTATCCCCAGAGAAACAGAGCCCAACCCCCCAGTGACCACACAACAGCTGGAGAGGGACCGGCAAGAGGCACCACGGGTCTGGAGGAGACCTGGGGCAGAGGGACGTACAGAGAGAAGCACCTTGGCCATGGTGGGGACAGGCTGAGGTAAGGCACGGACTGAAGGCTCAACTGCATGGTCATTTTGGAGGATAAGTCATGCCCAAAAGGGGATACAGATGCAGTCATCCTCAGGGCTTGGACAAACAAAATCACAGGCCACGTGGAGCCATCCAGATTCTCTTCTCCCTGCAGATATCTTCTTTTGTGCATTCCAACACGTCACCCTGGCCAAGGGTATCAAGGGTTAAATAATCTAAGACCCTACATTGCTAAGTCATGGTATGCTATTCATGCTTAGGCACATGTTTATGCCATATCAAATTATAAGATGTTATAATAGAGCATTTTACTTATTAAAACAGAGAATTTACCAATTATTTGTCAACACACGCATTTGGAAATAATGTCAAGAGAGAAAGAAGTGGCTCAAGAAAGACTAGTATTTGTACTGGAATTAACTTCCTAGCTACATAGGTGCATAATACCAAGAAAATCTAAGTGAAAATTTCAATGCATCTTGCATAAATCAGCATGCTTAGCAGACTAACTAATACTAGGAGTGTGGAAAAAAAAATAATATATTTCTTCTGTGATCTTCAAGTAAATCCACCCATACAGACCTTATCTGAGGTGAGAGCAACAGGAGGGAGAGAAAAAACCCTCCAGGACAAAGCAAGTCTGTAAGCCCTCGTTTGGCAAGTGTAAGGCTTAGCACTCCTGCAGTGCTGAAAAGCACCTACAGAAAAGCTGCAGGTGATGGAGCTGTAGATATTTATGGGTTTAGACAACGTCAATCAGATAGAGCCACAGGGGTTTTGTTGGTTTTGCTTTGCTTGATTAAAAAGAGAAAAAAAAAAGTCACTTGTCTTTCTGTTGCACATTGTGCTAAGACTTCTTTCCATTTCACCTCAGAGCTTCAATTTAAAAAAAAAAAAAAAAAAAAAAAGAAGAAAAGAGGACAGACTCACGGGGGCTGATAAGACACTGAATCCTTTCTCGGAAGCCCTGAGCCAGCACGGGGCTCCAGCCACCCCCAGCCTTCCCCATCCAGCCCAGTCTGCTGCAGGGCTTCCTCCCACAGCCTCCCTCCTCCTTGCAGATTTTTCTGTCGACGGGGGTTTTTTTTTTGTTTGTTTGGGCTGGTTTCACCAAGACTTTGAAATGGCAGGGCTAGATGTCCCACGGATTGACAGGGTTTGAGGGAGCCCCAGAACATCTCTTTTAAAAAAGCCACACCAGTCATGGCACTAGTGCAGTCAGATTCCTCTCAGGGGTGCAGACCCCCAAGCCTCAGACCCATGTATTAAATGTTCACATTCAATTGTTAATGAGTTTTCAAGTAATAATAAAAAAAATAAGAATACATGTACTGGCCTTTACTAGACAGTGGATATAGGATTGTCTCCAGAGTGGTTTTGTTTTGATTTTGCAGACTTGCTGCTCTAAAGGACAAGAGTGAGGATAAGTTAACCACAAACGTTGTAGGCAGACTAAAATTGATCTTTTCTTCAAAAGTCTCTGTGTCCTCCTAACCCTACTCCTCAGCTGGCAACAGTTTTATCCAGCTCCGCTGAGCTTACCCAGAGCTGGCAGGAAAACTTGTTCAACATCTCATAAAATTTTTGTGGCTTGTAATTTCTGTGGCTCCACCATCCTGAAAAACTTGAAAAGCTCTTCCTCCTCAAAGCTTTTCTACCCAGACACACAACTTAATGCTTCTATTTCTACAATATTCAATAAGTGAAACCTGCCAAGGGGCCACATATATATATATGTGGAAAAAAAATATATATATGAAAAACAAAAAAACCCAAAACAAACCAAAACAAAAAAACCCTGACTTTGTTGGAGTCCTCAGTCTGACAAGACTAGAACTACTTGAAGTTTTTAAACAGGTTACAGCTTTCCCTCAGAGATAAAACTGCACTTGCTGCTCCTTGGCTGAGAACCTAATAGCAAATAATCCCAGCTGAGACATACCGGTGAAGTTTGATTCTGCAATCAGGGAGCAAAAAGCCTGTCCCTCCGACCTGCTGGCTTTCTGCAGCGTCCTGTCTTGGTCCACTGAGTTTTCTTGCTGTGAAATCTAAAGGTGACTTCATGAACTGCAGTATCTTCAGCTAATAACGACCACATTATACAGTACTGGCTTGGTTTGGTTTGTTAATTCTGCTCTCCTCATTTGAGATTTGTGACTGCATTGTTGCAGACTAAATGTGCAGATAGGGCTTTTTCATATTCCCAGTTTCCTGAAAACACACATTCTTAGGAAGCTTTTTTTTTCCCCCCAAGAGGACAGGAAATTAAGGCCCTATCTCCCAAACATCACAAGATCAAATAAAAAAAAAAAAAAAGAGGGGGGCAGGAGGAATCAAATCACAGCGTTCACAAACAAAAGAACCGCATATACTAAGCAGCCCCAGATGGTGTCAGCAGGGAAAGGTAAAACCAGTCCATTCATTTTAATACTGAGGTTTGTCACCACTCCAAGGATGTGGATTTGGACCTAACCCCTAAGTCCCATTCAGATCCTGAGCGATGGCATGGGAGCTGGTCTGGGAATAAAACTGCCCCGGGCCACTCTTGATGCATCCGCTGGAGCTGCTGGTGGACGCTGAATCCTCCCCTCCCCATCACCTCTGAGCCACACCATCACTCTGAGCAGTTTTCTCTGACGGGAAGCAGAGGACTGTGGTGGACATACTCCCTGAGCAGTCACCAAGGCAAAGACAAAAACCATGCCCCTACTTTAATATATTCTTGTAACTACTTCCCACCTCTTTCACAACGTGATGGGGATCAGCAGAAAGACACCTGAGGATCATTAGTAAATCAGGCAGGCAGAACACGTAGTCTCCGTTTCCACTAATGAGCCCATTAATTTGTGCTCTAAGTGAAGCCTGGCTGGTCAATGAGAAGAGAGGCTGAAGATTTTCATACAGTGTGCAAAGCTGGATAGCCCAGAGGACATTGATGTGGGTTTACTTTGAAATATCCTATGCAGCTGGGACTCTCATTTCAATGCTGTTATTGCAGTGTGCAAGCTGCAGCTGTAATTTGAGGTTTTGGACTGCTAAATAAATAAATAAATAAAACAAAACCCACCCCCAACCCAAACCCACACCACTCTTCACTCACTGAAAACCCCAAGGGGTAGTATTGCTGGTGCTGGCTCTTACTTACCTATATTAGAAAAATACTAACACAATGTTGTTCTGGAGCTCCATATCCACCCTTTCTCCAAGCTAAACAAAAATGCTGCAATAATTCTTCCAAATAAGAGAAAGCCCAAAGGACAAGAAACCCCCTTTCCTCGTTGTCCAGCATCACCGCACAGGTCTCTGCCATGAAGGACACGGCAGCCTCTAGGTTGGGTTCCCAAGAGCAAAAATGGATCTGACTAAACTCACAAGCGTCAAATGGCAAAAAGAGCACAGCAAGAAACCTTCCTTTTAAATGTCTGCGTTTTTCCTCCATCTAAGTGGCAGAAAGGACAAAAATCTCAATTCACCAGAAGTTTGAAGTTTTCTGTCATCAAAAAGGAAGATAAAGCCCTTAGGTTCACACATGAAAGAACCTGCCTGATTCTCTCTTCTTTTCAAGGTGCTTTCACAGTGCCTTCAGTTTTTAAAGTTAGCCCATTACACCAAAGATCATTCACAGCTGAGCCTAAATGTGAAACATCCCATTTTTGCCAAGTTTAATACTACAAGAATGTAAGAAACACCACTATCATAACACAGAACCACTGCCAAGCTACAATAAGGTCACAGAAGTGAACTTTATTGACTGAAAAGCTGAAGAAAAGGTCAAACAGTCACAAAGAGTCACATCCCTACGGATTCAGTTTGTGTGTGTGAGCATGGTGGGGTGAGGGTGGAAGCTATAGTGAAATGTTATATAAATGTTAAGTTGAAGACGCTGCCTTAATGCTATGGTTATATCTCTGGAAACTGCAGTATTAACAGGATATATCTGTCAAAATCTGGAGATTCAGGTTTAAAAAAAGCAAATGTTGGCACTGGGTGTTCATCTGCTTCGTTTATCGTGGATTGCTGAAAGCAGTAAAGGTCATATCACTACTTCTACAGAAAACTCCTTACAAGAGGATAAACTTTGGCCACGGGAAGGAAAGGAAAGGTCAGATCAATAACGCTATGTAATCTCTCAGAGAGAGCCCACACGTCATTTGGAAGATTGCAAAGATCGTTTTGTTGCTGGGGCAGTTTTGGCCATACCAGCGGGTACCAGCCATGCAAAGGAAAACCAGCCCTCCCAGTGCCTGTGCTGCGCTCTCTGGTGTCACAGGGAGGTACGGGCTGGGTTAATTTTAAGCAAATAGTTCTCCAGAAGACTCTTTTGTAAAGCATGACAAGCTTTACCACAAAACATAAGCCTTAAGCGTAGGACTTAAGCCTAGAAGTATCAAGTGGCTCTCATAGGCAAGGGTTTTCTCCAGTTGGTTGGGCACTCCCTTGCTGGGCAGACCATTTCGATAGGCAAAGGAAGCCAAGACCCAAAATGCAAAAGCACTGTGACCCCAAAAGCACTGCAATCCCAACCCAAGAAGCTTCTGCTGAAACCCAAGCCTCAATAGCACCTTCTCCCACTGGGGAGGGGAGTGGGGAGATGCCTCCAGCCCAGCAGCATCTCCTGAGCAGCCAGGAACAACCAAAAAGCCAAAATGTTCTTAAGATGCTCCCTTGCAAAGGGACTTGTGGTTTCTTAAGAGATGAATAAGAATTGCTGTGCTCCTCTATGAGTGCAGCCAAGCTCATCTCTGCACCAAAAATAGCCAACTACAACTGGGATGAAGAATTTTTGTAAATTAGCTTAGTGATAAAAATACATGTTAAGAGCAAACTACCGAAAGGAAGCCTTGGTCTCATCAGCCAAGGTTCCAGGCAGAATTGGTATGAATTCTTTATAATTTATTACTTTCATAACAGAATGCAAGGAGCTATACAAACATTTGAATTTCTATTATAAACATTGTACCCAGAAGTCTTCCTGTCAGGTGCTTAGAGGAAAGAGAAGGTATTTTTCAAGGAGTTTTTCTTCCCTGCTCAAGAAACCCAAACCTTCTCACAAAAAAAGGTTTTACTCAGATCATTTGTTTCAGACTAATCCCCATACTAGAGGATAACAAGAACTATTGCTTGTTACAAACTACTTGATACTGGGAAAGACTTGTGCTCCTCCAGAAGGATTGACCACTGGGAAAGAGCTACCAGGAGAGGGATTCACATTGTTACAAACACAGAGAACTTAATTATCACTAAATTTAGCACAGAGGCAGTAAAAGCTATTGAGAAAGTAAATGGATTTCTATTTAAATCTTATGTTTTCCCTTTCTAATTTCACCAGACAGAGAAGCAGCACAATACTTTTAATCAATACTTATTGTATCTACAGTAGAGTCATTACTTTTCTTGCCATCACACATTAGGTTGTTGCACATTTTCAGAACTTGAATATCAGTAGCGTGGGCTTTGTGAGACCCCTTGGAGTGGCAGCCCTGTCTACAGCGCAGATGGAGGAGCTTTGTTCTGGGCCTGATTCTTCTCATGGGTAGAACAAGATTTTCTACTATTATCCCATCAGGCCCTTTTATTTAAATATTACAAGGTTTGAAAATATATTCAAAGCACATTTGAGACCATCGCCTGGCTAGAATCCAGAGACCGACTCAGCTGGAAGAACAGGCTGCTCTTTCTTACACCAAAGCACCAAGGCGTCCGTTCATAGCAGTTTCATATAATGGAATTTTAAGGACATAAAGCAGTTTTGATTGCTTAGTCTCATTTGCTGTTTGACACAGCACAGGGAATTCCCCCTATCCGTTCCAGCACTGAAGAACATCACCCCTGGCTGAGCAAAGACACTTCTGGTAGGTACCAAACCTTAATGGGGGCACTTCAAGAAAAAGAGGACCCACCACACCCATAGGCAAATGGCTCTGGTCACTGATTATCCTTACAGCTGTCGTTATTTTGGCTCCATTTTCTACTCACATTCATCTCTTCCTGTCAGCTGAGATATAAGGGCTGTCCAGGAGAGCCTGACCTGACTGATGCAGAGAGCAGAGGGTGCTGAGCTGGGCTCGTGTAGCCTGCAAAGGGGGTGTGCTGCAGCTATTCCTCCCAGGTGAAATTTCCTAAAGGAGCCTAGTGGCATCGAGCATAGGCATAGTCATCCTCCCTCTAGGACTGCCTGCAAGGACTACAGATTTCTCTCTGTGAAGAAAGTTGGATGGCTTTCTTTTCTTCCCCCCCTCAAAAAAAAAAACCGAAACAAACAACACTCCCACAAAGAAAACCCCAAACAAAACCAAAAAACTCCAATACACACACAAAAAAAACCCAAATCCCCGATAAGAGTGGAGGAAGCGGTAAACAGAACGCATGCCCTGTGCTGCGTGCAACAGTCCCGGTGGAGAAGAGCAGCCCTAGGACAGGATCCAGGAGGAACCACCATGCTGTAAGAACGTGAACTATGGTGGCAACTAATTAGCAGTGGAGTATACTGCTGCTGGTCTTTTTAAAGGATCAAAGATGATGAACCGGAGAATCTAAGCTTGAATTACCACACGGAGTTTGGACTCCACGGCAAGCACCCATTTATCCCTTTAGTCCTTTCCTCCATGACTCCCACTGACCAGTTACATTTTGCCCCAGCTCTTTGAGAAGGTCTGAGTGACTCGCAGCGCGGGGTGATGAGTTTCCTCACTCATTATCCCCACCACAACAGGCTTTCCTGACACTCCTTTCAAAGCTTGCCACACATAGCTTGCCTCAAAAGAAAGACCAACTTTGCCAGTCCATTAGCTCGGCAATGTACAACCTAATCCTCAAAGAAATGAGCGTACGCTGTGAAAAGCAAAAACATCAAGCTGCGAAGGCTCTCCTCCTCAGAACTCTGTGATCTTCAATTTAACCAGCATTATTGTCTCAAAAAAATGATGCTGCTCCTCCACTGTCCAGCAACCCGCCCTCCCAAGCTATTAATACAGACTTTTCAGTCCAAGGTAAAAGCTCAGTGTCTCACAATATTGCTGACCCATTTCATTAAAGAGCAGTTTAATAAACAGCAATGGGAAGAGGCAAGGCACTCAGAGCTGCTTTGCAAGTTATGAGAATGGTAAGCAAAAAAATAGCACTGTGAAGCGTTTATCCCTTCATCTCACAAATAATTAGAAATACATGAGATCGCGTTACGCTTTTTAAATAGGCTATAGTAATGGCTTGTGGGAATACAATTCAATGACAATAGTTTATCATGGTAAGTCAGCTCCGTAGGGTTACAGTATGCCAAGTCTAAATGGGAACCATTTGTTTCCCTTCTGCATTGCAGCAGAAGCTGGCGTACTTTTTATGGGAGCATCATTGACAATCTCCAACTGTTATTTTTTTAAATTAAACGCTGTGCCTACCGAGTTAATAGGCGTGCAGTCAGTAAGGTTTCTCTATAAGTTCCTGTAATAGTGCGCACAATACTTTGTAGTAACAGATAATAAAATTTGACAAAGCATTCTGTAATTACTGCTCTGCTTTACAGAATATTACTAATACACGTACTGTGCCACACTTGTAATGAACGACACATCACTGAGAGCCTGCTGCTTCCTTAAACCGAAGGCACACAAAAGTGGCTGAGTTGAAACATGTAAGAGGGTTTGTTGAAAAGCCAAGAGGCTTCACCATTCCTGTGTGTGTGAAGAACAACACTCTGCCTTTGGAGGTGCTCCTACAAAGCAGTATCCCCCTGTAAACATTGACTTCTGTAACATGCTCTGCAGAGGTCTTATCCTGGGAGCAGAAGGTAAGGCAATAGCTGCTCATAAAGGAGCGCATTGCCTAGAAAGCACGTGCCATTAGGTGATGCAGCTCCAAGACGCGCACTCCTCCAGCTCATGGGAATTCTCCCTTTGGGAGCGAAGAAACCAGGAGTGTCTGCTCCGACCTAAAAGACACCGGGACAGCTAACATTCTGTAGCCTTTTACCCCTCTAATTCTCATTTACTGCAAGAAACGTCACACATAGGATGGCTGCAGAACCTGCCCTCTGCCCACACATTTTCAAGCCAGATCTCGTCAGCTCCTCACCTACCCTTACACTGCTGCCTGGCCCCTGCACGCCTGCAGCTCGGGATAGACCACATTTCCCTCCTGCGCCTTCTTCGCATCCCAACCAGCATTTATCTGGTTCCGATAACAAGGAAGTCTTCAAACTCCAAAGTACCTTTAAAGAATTGTTTCAGTCCTACTAAATTAAACTGGCTATTACAGAAGAATAGCTTTACCACTGGCCTGTAGCGAGTGAATAAATTTGCCCAGAGCAGGTTGGTTTTATTCCATCAACCCTTCTCCCTTTTCAATGATACTCTGTCCCTCGCGTTGCCCCGACAGATTTTTGTATGCATAACTTTTTCCAGATGGCAGATTCAGTGCAGACAGTAATTTACATAATTTAAATCTGCTTACTAGCATAAATTATATCACAACACACCGCGGGTTTTTCTTTCAGCTCCCTGTGCTGCTCGCACCGAGGTCTCGGCGGTGCCCGCGCGCGGTGATGGATCACAGGTGGCCCCGGAGAGCAGCACCGGGCTGCGGGCTCAGCAATTGCACAGGGCAGCTCCGCAGGTGGAAGAGCTGAATCAGAAAAAGATTTCTTCACAGCCATAATTCATATCCGAGTGTGCTCCAACCGGCAACATTACCGTATTAAAGTGAACTCCATTAGGAGGCTTAGCTGGACGGCTACTCCGGTGCGAGAAGGTCAAGGGGAGCTTCTGGTTACATGTTTGGATTTTCTCGCAAGGAAAAGAGACAGACGAGGTTGTGTTCCAAGCAGGCTGAAATGAATACAGCATCAGGCGTTTTCTTCTTCCTTACCATCCCTACACAAAGTGTGTGTTCAATTCTTTATTATTTAAAGAAAACAGCTTTAAGTTTTAGTTCAATTTGTTAACTTCCAAGAAAATTTAATATACTTCCCTGTAAATATTTTGTCATTGAAATCTATTTATACTGAGTTTTGATTAGTGCATTGGTCTTTATTTGGCAAACTATATTACTGTAGCTCAAAATAAACACTAAGGAAAAAAAATCTCAGGAGCTTCAGGAGATCATCACAATCCCATTCCAGTTGGGGTTTGAAGGGGGAACCATACCAACGCATTTGTTCAGACTTGTGCAACACACCTGTACATACGCACATGGGCACAGATGTGAAAACACCCACGTGATCAGCAAGTCAACATGACGAGAAAATCTTGGAGTCTTTCCATCCCTCCCCGTGCCTCTCTGCCACACGATGCCTTACTGAACGGCTCAAAAGCAGAGTAAGTAAAAACAGAATTATATTCTGTCGAACAATAAAGAGGACTGGCTCCAAGAAATCCCAGTGGCTGACTCTCCAAGAAATTGCGGACAAAGGCAAGGCAATTATTCCTACTGAGCCTAAAATGAGCAGAAAGGAAGCACTAAACACGTAATTTGAGACTTTCAATACGAGCAACTTGAGCCACACAAAAGTGATATTAAACCAATGCAGAGCAAGGTGGCTATGCTCTCACATCAGTCTGCTTCACTTAAACCACAGGTAGGTAAGAGTAAGAAACAATTGCCGGTAGCAGAGGCAGGTCTATTCGTAAGAAAATACAAATATCCAGGTTTTTACTGGTTTTACAAGGGAAGACTTCCATGTCACATGGTAGTCCCTACAAAATTTTTTTATATATATATATAGATATATAAGAATTTCTCATCTTCTTTGCAAATTGATACACAAACTACTAAGAGCACACAGTTGAAAGAACATGGATAGAAAGTTATGCTGAAAACAAAATCTGCCAGGTACAATGCTTTCTCGGCCCAGTGACCTCTGCCAACGAGGTCCAAAATTGATTGGGAGTAGCAGAGATATCACTCTCCTTCCCGCCTGGAAATCTGGGATGACTGAAATGGTCTTAGAATTTACATATATAGCACCAAAAAAAATGATGTCATGCTAAACGTCAGCATTTAAGTTGCCAGAATTAAATGCCAAATTAAATGCCAGAATTAAAGTAGCCTAACCCAACCACTCAGCCCTCTCATGCATTCCTGGTACCTTTTTCTAACTGTAAAATCCAACTCTACCCCACCTCTACCCCATTCAACAGGATGAAGTCTGTCAAAGTTAAAACTATTCCACAAAATGCTGTTTTTTTCTATAAATAATATTCTATTCTATAAATAATATTCTATTCTATACAGCTTGATTTCTCCTCTTTGTTTGGTGAGGGAACCAACATCTTTGCACATACATTTCAAACCTTGGCCCAAATCACTACTTTTTCTCCTGGTCATTCCTACATGCTCATCGCAGTATCATCAGGGCATTTCATCATCCAGCCTGGGGAAGCAGTGGAAGAAATTTCCACTTCACAGAGTGAATCGGAGGTGCAGGGAGACCAGGAGCAAAGCTTTTCCTTCATTTTGGGTACACAGTCTGGAGTGGGGAGCAGGGGGCGAGAGCTGGAGAATGCTTGGATATACTTACAGATTTCAGATACGAGCTCAGACCCCAAGGTCATTCATTAACTGAGCAAAGACTACACTAGGATCTCCAAAACATGACCCTAGTGACCCACACACAAATGCTGTCATTGAGATGAGCTCAGAGGACAAGATGCCCCCATAGCATTCAAATCCATCAGCGAGGATAATGCCCTTCATCTGCAGTCCCTCGTCTCACCTACACACTTTCCGAAATCCACGACAAGTGACATAGGGCTCAGCCAGCTTTAAGCTCCTGCGTGCTGTAGCCCTGCTTTATCTCCAGGACGTGTTCGTAGTCTGCCTCTCCAGTCACCAGAAGCCAGGCTGAGATCAGGGCAACCGCCTCTTTATAATTCAAAGCAGCACATTGATCAGAAATCTGTGTCTGCGAGGCCAGTTGGGATGCAATCACTCAAAACAGAAACCTACTGCCAAATATGAAGTTATTCACCTTCTAGAGAGCTCCAGTTTATACTGAACATAAGTTTCTGTCCCAAAATATACCCAGTAGCAACTGAAACATGAAAGCACTCAAAACAGAAATGTGCTGGCAAACACGAAATGCAAATGTATTCATCTTCCAGAGAGCCCCACTATGTGCAGAACATAAGTCTGAATCCCAAAATAATACCCAGTACCAACTAAAACACACACATTTCCCCACATCTTGTCTTGCTTCCATCAATTTAGCAGCACAATGAAGCAATTTCCATCGTTAACATATGCACCGTATTAAGGCTAGCCAAGATTTAACATTCTTTTGTTAATTTGGCAGAGGGGAAAGACACAATAGAAGAGAGCCCTACAATTTGCAGCCATCTGTGATACCGAAAACAGTAATAAACTTGAAAAGTGCTGTTGTTATACATGTTATCACTCCTAGCAAGCCAATGTCTTCAAACATTTATGCCTTTTATCTCTAAATTAATGCCTCTTAATTTCTGTATGAAGAAAGTGTTTTCAGACTTCTCTTCCCATTATACGACCATTAATCTTGCCCACTGGTTTGAGCTGCCCTAGTACAATACGATTTACACTGTCGGAGATCGCTGGATAAGTCGTACTCAATTATAAGTGTGAGATGCTAAATTACTCAGTGCTGTTATTTTTGGGGTTGTGACAGGCACCGCTAATACTTAGTGTCTTAGGCCACTTCATCTTCATGCAGAGAAGAACAGCTCCCAGTCAGATGGGGCACATCCATCACCCAACTCATTGCTTTGCTTATGAAGTGAACACGAGGTTCCCCAACAGACAATTAAACCAATATTTTAAATTAAAATTTGTGTAAGAATATTCATAGACTTCTCATAGTGACAGGCCTCTATGTAATTGCTTCCCCCACCCCGGCTTGAACATGTTTGCTGCCCTGATGATGAATCTCCCATCTACCTTCTGCTGGGGAAAAATTAGACAGACTTCTCAGCATGTGAGCGCCGCGGGTCACATCTATCATCCTCAGGCCTCTGTTTTACTTTTAATTACAACACTTCACTCAGGAACGTTACTTCAAATCATAAACCTAAGGAGAAAGTAGCTTTTAATTTGCAGAACAGCCATTACATTCTCTGCTTCAGTGACATTAATTTGCTGGCGCTCTTTGTAATAAGGAAGAGATGATGTTACCTTCCTTTCGGATTTCATGAAAGGATAAGTTTGCCCAAAGTCACAATCACTTTAAAATTAGTTACATTTTGCGTCCACATGCTTCCTGTGATACTGCATTTAACCAAGGCCTCCACTGAGAATCATTTTCAATTAGCAGCAATGTTTTTAAATGGATAATTTAAGATCAATCATTTTGCCTGGGACACACATTTCAGTTTTAACACTCCGGTTTAATTTTACCCAGTTTGGGTCTTTATTTTTATGTATAAGCAGATCTCATTTTTGCAATACCAGCAGGACGAGGAGTTTGACACCAATCTAATAGGCTGCCGAAACACTTACCAAAAAATCAACCCAAGAGGGGCTTACACACATGTACACCCCTCGACTCTCTGCTGAGCCTAAAATCCACCAGCATTTCCAGCCAGCTTGTACATCTCTTCCTTTGCCAGTGATGATTTTCCATCACTACTTGGAAGCGATCATGCCGCTGCGCACGTCTCGGACCAATAACCACCACGTTGCTGTTGGAGGGAAAACGCCCCATCAGTCACTGCTGGCTTTATCGGTTTGCCTCTTGCATTCCCCATAGAAAGAAGAGAGGGGCTAGCAGCTCACAATGTTTTGGGGAGAGGAAAAAGAAAAAGCTAGACTATTTAAATACTGCCTTAAAATTTAGGCACCTAACTACGTACTAACTTAGAAAAATTGAATGCTATACTCTCTGCGTTCCTAGTGGGATAGGAAGTTACAGCCTCCAGGATCTTTTGTTGTGGATTTAAAATGTTTTTAAAAAAAACAAAAACAAAAAAAAACAAAAACAAAAACAAACAAACAAACAAAAAAAACTTTATGTTAAGATAAAAAAAAATTACAGTAGCACCCAAAAGGCAGCTACCCTCCCTGTTTGAGACAGAGTCTTGAAGACAGCATTTGCCCTGACTGGCAATTTTCATCCAGGGCAAGAGAACAAAGATAAACAGGGAAAAGGACTGGAATAAAGTCAGGTTGCTCTCTCCCAGGCAAGAGTGGTGAAGGAGGTGAGGAGACAACAGAAGTAATGGACACAAGATGGGCTGTCCAAAAGCCTTCCCCAGCCCCAGCAAAGGCTCCAAAAGACGTCTGCTGGCTCCAGAGGGATGAGCCACAGGGCAGATCCATTGCTCACCCAGCCAGGTTTTCCTGTCCATCACACCAAGAGAAGATGCAAAAACATACTGAGATAGCATCCAATCAAAGTATTGCTGAAGATAATTATCTTTAACTACGTATTCTGATTACACTTGAAAATCACCTACAGAACTTAAAGAGCAAAAATCCCACTCAGTCTACAAAACCCCGTAAGACCTTCATAGTTGAGGGACAAGCCTAGTCATACAAAACACCTTCTACCTCTTCTTGGTGGTATGAAAACAGGTAGGACATGCCAGACTGGCTCGATGTTGATGTATGTCTCTTAGAAAGTGAGACCATAACCCAGCTGCTGTGTCATTTATGACTAACTCTGTAGTAAATCTGGAATCCTAAGACCAAAAAAATACACACTTTTTTTTTTTTTTATGTTAAGATCTTTCTTAGCATCATTTTAAATATACAGAAGGGAATTTTAAATGCTTTCAGCGCTTGCCTCAGCCAGTTGCTGGTAAGGTGAACAGAAAAATCCACATTACTGTTAAGGGCAATGTTACCTTCCATGAGAACGGACAGAACAAGCCTTTGGGTTTCTGTTGCTCGTTTGAGTTCAGAGAATTATTTTTTCCCTGCTCCCTCTCACACGGTGAGGAGATGGCGGTACTCTACATACCTTGTGTATCACATGCACGTAGGTGAAACTCCGATGAGCAATGGAGGGACCAGAGAGCAATGACAACACGTGTTTCCCACGTGAAGCAAACCCCTGCATCAGCTCTGGCAAGAGGAGCATTTAAGGTCCGTACAGATGCAGATACCACGGGGCCAGCAGCATTAAGGGGCTTGAGGTCTTCAGTGTACGCAGTGAGAACCAGCCAGAGTGGCCTCGTTCAGAATGACAAGAGAACTAACTGCAGGGGAGATGCTTCCTAAGGTGGGAAATTGTAGTGCTCTGCCACTTTTATTTCCATATAAATCAAAAGTTGCCCACCTAGGAGCACTGCTGGTACCGAATTACCTTTGTGCAACGAGCTTTTGCTAAGGGAAAATAAATTCTTTAAGATATGCCTGAAATCCAGGAACCTTTTACCAGACTGAAGACTATTTGCCATGGAGCACAAATGCAGAATCACCTAAAAAAATTACTCTCACCCAGCAACCTGGTATTTCTACAGGAGATGCACAAGCTGCAGATATTGTCTCAAACAAAAGCTTGCTTAAAGAACTGCTCACTTATTCAGTTACGAGCATGTAAAGCACTTTAAATACTTTAAAAACAGGTTAACTGAAGCTGTTTAAAGTATTAACAAGAAACTCCTCTGACGCATCTATGATTTCTGAAAGCAGCTGGTTTACATTGGGTTTTTAAATAAACTAGTGTAGACAAATATTGTTCAACTGGTTTTTAAGTGTAAATAGTGTTCTGAAAGAGGGACAAAATGGTAGTAGCTGAGGGGTAGCTGAGCTATACATAGCATGTAAATGAACGCCCTGCTTCGATATCA
Source organism: Aramus guarauna (assembly GCA_013400195.1). Taxonomy (NCBI): domain Eukaryota; kingdom Metazoa; phylum Chordata; class Aves; order Gruiformes; family Aramidae; genus Aramus; species Aramus guarauna. Next base: position 1,558,859 of record VXBL01003291.1, read on the forward strand.
GGACTTATATCTGCAGCATTCCGGAATAAAAATGAGCAAAACTTTCACAGCTTGAAAAGAGCTTGACAGAGCTCCATAGTATTACTGTTATTATTGATACAGAAAAACAGATGAGCAGCAAGGGTGCAAGATTTGCAGATAATGGTAATATTCAGTCAAACCTAACAAAGACCATAAAGAATGCTGAAATTTGGTGAACTTGAGAGCAGATTAAACTTACCATTAATGAGCAAAATTCAACAGACACTGGAGGCTACAATTAGATTTACATGCGAACCTAGTAGTAACGTTTCTACAGCTGAAATATTAGACCCAGGTTCCTTCACTGAGAAGCAACAGCCTGCAGAAGAGTCACCAGACTGGCCAGGCTATGGAGAAAGCTTCTCATCCCCAGAGAAAGCATCGGAGATTTTCCCACCCAAAAGAAGATGGAGAGGAGTGGTACCCAGGGACAGTACGTCAGCAACGTTCAAGACTGAATATTGGCATTTGTTGAAAAATAAGTGGCAAATTCAAATATGACCAGAAGACACAGTCCCACTCAATGGGACCTGAGCTTAGGAGCTCCTTGGCAGAAGAACATACAGCTCAGCAGTACGCCAAGGGCAAGACAGGTCTAGACGTATAGGGTGTAAGGCTAACGTGATGTATAGGTTCCCACAGAAGGATGTAAGCCCACCTAAGCCTCTGGACTGTGAGGTTCACCTAAGAGGATGTCACCTGCCCCAGCCACCACTGCTTGGGGTCCAGGCTACCGCTGCCACCGCTGCGTTGGGGACACTTCTGCACGATGGCCAGTGCATCACCCCAAGCCTGTGGCTTCAGTATAGGACGGGTTTTAAAAAAAAATAAAACAAACAAAAAGAAAGTAAGAACAGAAAGATTTTTATTTTTTTTCCTCACCTTGAGACTGCGCACTGCCAGTATAACGCACGTATTGGCTGGTAAATCTAGATGGTTACACAATATAGCAATAGTTAAAAATTAGCCTGCCATCTATTACGTTTTACACAAAGGACAAGGAATGCTGTCCTCAATCACTGCATGAAAGACTTGGAATGGGAAGGAGATAAAAAGTGAGGAGAAAGATAAAAATAGAGAAAAATTGACATCAAAGTTTTCAGTTTTACTTACTATTTCTTCTTTCCTTAAATAATTTCCAAGTAATTTGTGAGATGAGAGGAAATATCTCAAAACAGGATTTATGAAATATAATTCTATGTTTAAAAAAATAAATGTTTTTCAAATAGCAGTTTATAGCATTTACTATAACCTACAAAATCTGATCCAGTTTTAGTAATTTGCAAGATACTTCAAAACCAGTGTGTTGTAATTCAAAATCCATAAACCAAACCACCAAATGTCATGAAACAATTAAAAAAGAGTGACTGTAAGCAGCTGTAAATATTGGTGCGTTATTTGCCTTGGGGTTTTTGAGCCTTTGGGCTTCGCGTTTGTAAGCTACCCTCTGCAAACACAGAAGGCCAGAAATATATTTTTCATTAAATATGAGAAGCAAGAATATTTCTGTGAAAAATGGAGCTGGAAAACAATCAGCAAGCTCTTCTTAATACTGATGCATCAACAATATCTCATCCAACCCCGCCAGCACATCAGATGCTAAAATCTCTGTGAATCTGTAAAGTGCAATTTTAGCCAATCTTCCCTTTTCAGGTTTTGCTCTTTCAGTACTTTTTTTTGATGGCACAGAGCTATGCTAAAACCTGCCTTTGGGATTCACGCTAGAGACTCAGAGACAACCCTACTAGTTTGAGAAATCAGAGCTGAGGTCACATTTCTGACTACAACATTTCAAAACTCGTTCACTTGCACTGAGTAGAGGAGTTTTACTAAGAAATGATGTGGAAGTGTCACAGAAAAGAAAGGGATAAATTAAGAATTTTACATCCTGGAAGTACTCAGAAACAAGACCAAACTTTTACAGGGTTACCAGAGAAAGATATGAACTGCTGGGAACATACAAAAAGGGAACATCTGTTCACTCATCCTCTTACGGGGTGGGGGGGGAAGAAAAAAACCCAACCCAACAAAACCACAGCCCACACAACCTAGAAGCCGCTCTGCCTGTCAACCCCTCCAGCAGGTACCTACAGACCAGACAATGCTCCCAAACACCGCTGCTTCCCCACGCCTTCAAACTGTGTCAGAGCTCCACAGATTTTAATTCCATTGCTTTCCATGAAGCCAATGAATTGAAGGGAGGACGCTTTGGCGGCAGCTCACGCACGCTAACCCTTCTGCAGCCGAGATGAAATCCAGAGTGGAGAGTAGCCCACCCTCTCAGGGAATGACTTTGGAAGCTCTTCGAGCACTGACCGTATGCTAGCTGCTGTGAAAACCTTCTTCGTGAAATACCAAATGCATGAGGACCAGAGTTTTTTGAGGAAAGGTCATCCCTGTACAGCCATTATTCAGCTACACTTAATTGTGCTTTAGGAAGGAGGTTAACTAAATCACATCGCTCAAAATGCCTTAGGAACGACTTTGCTTTCAAAGCTGTGCACTCTGCGTTCCCAGAGAGCCCAGGTATGTAATTTTTCAGAGGAGAAATGCCATTTGGTCATTAGCTTAAGTGATGCAATTTTCTTCCAAGGATAACACCACTGACTTGCAGCATCTAACGTCTGGCGACCTTTGCAGCTGCAGCTTCATCCTGGAGAAGGATGTGAAAACAAGAAGGAAAAGACAAATCCTACAGCTGGTGACAGAGGCACATCCACCGTGACCCACTCCCGTCTGGAGCGGGTACCAACAGGTCAGCGATGGGAATAGCTCACCAGGAACATCCTTGGTTGCCCTTCACTGTTTTACAAGTGGTGATGCCCTGCTAATCTCCACATCCTTTGAGCTTGCATTCTAGGTATTTTTTTTTTTCTTGTGCTATCATTCGAGTCATTTGTTTCCTGGTTTAAATATGAAAGCCTGCAATATCTTTTGTTACACAAGATGGGCTGTTGGGAGAGCTGGCCACATCACATCATACCAGAAGAGATGGGTCAGCTTGAGAACTAGCAAAGGCCATCCATCAGCAGCCCCTGAGCTCCTCCTGCAACGCCAGTGTCTGACTGGTGCTCAAGTACCACCGCAGAGTAGTTGCTTATTCAAAGCTGGTCTACCAAGAGCAAGAAAACAGACTATTAAGGGTCTAAAAGGAAATACAAGAGCTGTTGGCTTTGCTTTGTACTCATGACTAACCTGTTTCCAAATGGACGTGCATTCATCTCGCTAGGCCATTTGTTGAGGTGTGCCCGTTATTCCTGCTGCTTCCTGGCAAGGGACATGTTGACAGGCAGCTAGCGTAATCACCAGCCATTTCTGCTGAAAGATTTCCAAACCTAATGTTTCTGGGATTACGCCCAGGATGGCAAAAGAAAGATCGAGCTCCGCTACCTCCGGCGCTGCAGAAACTGATGCGAGGATATCTGCCAAGAGGCAATCTGAGGCAGGGCTGCAGTAGATGTTAACGTGCCCTAATTCGTTTCGTGCTTATCAAGAATGAGCAAGACGCCCTAAATTAACACACCGGAGTTAAGACTCCTAACATGGATGAACGTATGGTAGGACTTGTGGGGGAAGGTGGGGGGGAAGTCACTCCAAAAGGACTTTCTTTATTTGTGATCATTATATCAGAGTTGTGAGGTGTAGCAGACTGTTTGGGTTGGTTTTTTTTTTATATGTATTCTAGCATTGTATAAAGACGTTTTTGTTCCTTAAACAAAGCCAGCATAGAAAAGCCTGAAAGAGAGTCTGTTAGGTTTTCTTTAAATAAAATTAAAAGTATCTTTCAGTTTCTTGCAAATTGATTTACCTTTTCCTTAGGAGCTTCTCAAAACACTCCTCTTGGACCAGGAACAACTTATATTTTCTATAATCAAAAGCTTCCCTCAAAAGAGCATCCAAAGATGATTAAAAATTTTTATCAAGCTTTACAGTACCGTACCATATCACATCTCCCTCAAACATTACTGTGCAGCAGCTTGCAAACAGCATTTGCTTATCTACGATTAAATTTGGCTGCAGGTAACCCCTGCAACTCTTCCACAAGGCACAGCGCTGCCCAACACAGCTTTAGTACAAGAAATTAGAATTATTTTGCATTGAAATTATAGGGGAAACAAAATCACCTGTTTCAACTTCCCAGTCTGTTTGTTTGTTTATTTTCCCTCTTGTGGGAGAGGGACCAAGTTAGTGAGCAGAGCTAACACCCTTCCTTACACCAGCTGATGCCGCTGGAAACACTAGCCAAGCTCCCGGACTCGGTTGCCGTTGCTCAGCACTGAGAGAGAAACAGCAGAGAAGAACGTGAGATAGGAGCCAAGAGACGCTGCTGGCACTCCAGATACACCAAGCAGGATGGCCGTGGCTCGGAGCAGAACACCCCTAGATGGAATAACAAGGACACGAAGGACATCACGATACTGCCATGACCCAACTCCCTCGGCAGGAGGGTTGGGTACGGCCAAAACCCACCCACACGTGGGTGCAGCCACCTTTCACCACCATGAGCTTTCCAGCCCCAACCCTGCCCACACTAAAAGATTCAGCAGGACTATGGATCATGATTCATACCCGCACCCCATCTCACCCATCTGTACCGCTGTGTTCTGTAAAAGTGTCAGTAGATTTCTGAGATCACTCAAAAACAGCAGTACCATGGATCTTTCACTACAACAGTACCAAACAGGTATCGCAACATCTCCAGGTATCAAAATGCTACGTAGCTTCTGGACCAAGAGGCAGGAGCTTTCTGGCCCTTCCCTTGCTAAACCCCTGGTCCCTTCCAGATCTGAGCACAGCTCATCCCTGGTCATTCTTGCTCCATTGGGGAGGCCCTGTGGTGGGACCATCCTCCACCCCATCGATGCCCAGGAGGCCCTGGCAGCACCCCTTCACGAGGCCATAGCAGATGGAGGGCACGGATGAGAGCAACATTCCCAGCATCAGCGCACACTAACAGCATAGCGTCTGTGCATCTACATGCGTGTACACGCTACTGACATCTAACCAAAGGCAACACACTGGCTGTAGGCTCCGTGGAGGTAACTCAGCTGTAGGTCACAATCACAAAATCCAGTTCAGGGAGTCACGGAAGCTTTGCACGGACGGCACGGCTGTAACCCGCCTGCTCAGAAAAGCAGGTGCTGCCCAACAGCATCTCAACAGACTTTCCCACTCCCGCCTCACCCCAGCCTGGGGAACAAGCCTGCTTTCCAGAGAGCCACGGCATGAAGGCAATGGCACACTGGACCCACCTGGGACCCGTGCAGGCAGGGAGTGTCTGAAAGGAGCAGCCCTCTCTCTCTCCAGAGTCTGTGAGTTATTTCTATACGGCAAGTTACACACATCCCCCCACAACACGCTTTAGCGGTCCTTCCTTTAAGGTGCAAACGTGAAGGATAACCACAGGAGAGCCCTCTCCTGCAAGCAGGTGCAGCCCTCATGTCCCCAGCCTTTCCAAGAAGAGGAATAACACTCTCTTACCTGTTTTTTCCAACCACCACTCAAGTACAATGGTGAAACAGAAGGCAGAGGACAGCTCTAACATCTGGTGATGCAAAGGCAAACTTGCTCTCTCCCTGCTGCAGGAAGCGCTGGCTCCTACCCGAGGGGCCAGGCAAGGAAGGGAGCAGCACCGGCTCCCACCCCACTGGGGTGGAGATGCTGGCACCTCAGTAATTGGCTTCCTACACCCTCAGCCAGCCAGGCTGGGGCTAATTACAGGTATTTCAGGTGCAGCAATAAGAGTAATTACAACAGAAAACCCTGCAGCAGAAGCCTCTCTTGGTTTTAGCTTGATGTGCTGAGGTAGTGCTCAATGGACTAAGGTGAGAGTGTTTCATAAAACCTCAGAATGGCTGCAAAAACTAAACTTCCCAGGAGGGAAACGTGCTTGGACACCACCAACACATTTAATTTCCTCTTGCTCCTGTGCTGTTTGCCTGGGTGGGAAGGGGAGATGGGGACAGAGAAAGTTCAGCAAAACCTCTCGCTGGTGGGAGCAGTGGCTTCGTGCCGCTGTGAATTGTACCGATACTACAAAGTGTTTTTACAAGTCCTTTTGGGTAATTCCATAAAGTGACTGGCAACCGTCCTGCCGCCCCTCGGAGAGGCAAAGGGCTCAGGAACACTTTCCTGCAAATGCCTTTGCATTTAAGTAGCTTAGCTGTTTTCAGATATGTCAGTTAAAATTGGGCATGGTGGGTTGATTGCACCAGTCTCCACATCCAGCTGGCTCGCAGAGAGCATCAGATACAGTATTCTCAGTCCGGGGCAAGAATTATTGGAGAAGTTTATCGTGTTCTCCTGGTTTTATTGTGCTAATTTCTTGCCAGAAAGGTTGGACTGTGTTGAAATCCACCACAGCTATGCTTTGCGTTTAATGGTCCTGTTGAACACCCACATTTTATAGGTGTTTCAAACACTTGTAATTTAATAGTCCTATTTAAAGACCTCATCGAATTCTGAAAATAAGTTCAAGTTTTACAACAAATTTCTTTTGCCACAGAATGGTAATAGAGATTTTTTTAAAAATGAATCCAGTTACCTGATCCAATATGTGCCATATTCATTTGGGCACAGAGCTTGTCACAGCTCTTTTTTTCAGAGCTTAAGTAGTAAAATTTCACTTGGCTCCCTGTAGAGGTTATTTTGCGTACTATAAAAAAGACCCTACAACGGGGAATTTTTCCTATATTCAGCATAACTATGCCTTTATCGTCTTACTCATTACATCTCCTCCTACCATGATAAATAATTCTTTGCAATTCCCTCCCTTGAAAACTACAGAGTTTCAGACCAGCGAGTGGTTTATACTCCCAAACTTTTCCCATTTAGTCAAATTACATGAATTTCACTTTTAGGATCTTCCCAGGAACCAGCTCCTCCGAGCCATCATGGCGGGCAGGAGGACTGACTGCAGCTGAGGTGCGTTGTTAGAGGCGATGCTCGGGGTGAAACCCCATCTCCAAAGGTAGCTCCTCCGCTTTGAAGCCTTTTGCTTCAGGGGGTTTCTACAGCCCTCGTGAAGAATGCCTGGGAAAAGCTCCCGGTCGGACGGGCTGGGAGCTTCTTTCCGCTTTGTCTCCCAACAGCTCAGTCTGGATCGTTCAGTCCAGTTTAATGGCCCATTTCAGTGTCTCCGTACAAACCATGTCACGTTAGCCTGGTTCTACCAGCACCACTTTATCACCGCTCACAGCTTGCCTAAGGACAATTTTAGGCCACGTCTATCTTCACTTATTTGACGCACCTTTAAATGAAGTAGTGTCCAAGTTCAGTTGACTCTCCCATTCTTAAAGAGATGTTGAAGAGACCCGATCATTACTCTTGCCTAGCAGATATTTCCCCGAACACTGCTTTTTCTCAAAAAACACATGAATCACTCTTCAAAGGATCTGACCCTGCTGAACGAAATTGTCTCCACATCTACCTTCTGCCCAATCCAGGGAGACCAGAGCTGACGTCATCTGTCTAACGACCAAACTCCAGTTAAACTCCTGATGACATCATTGTTTCATGAGAAATTTTCATGTTACCTCTGGTGTTGCTACGGGTGATTTTGCACTACATTTACTTATCCAACCTGTCGCAGAGGAGTGTATTTGAACACAGGTGACGGTCCCAATTGCTCCGTGGACAGCACGGTGACCTGGGACAACATCTGGAGGCTCCGCTTCTCCCATCCACCGGAGTTACTGCCTTTCTAATACCCCAGGATGCTACGACGCAGGCTTTTCAGATGTAAAAAGCGTTAAATATTGGGTTTGCTGTGAAGCTTACCTACAGTTACAAGTCTGTACAATACTTACAGGTATTCTGACACAGTGAGACGTCACCTTCAGAGAGCTTACCAACAAACAAGGGCATTTATTACTGTATTTTCTTTGGCATCCAGGGAAATTACTGTAAGTACAAATGTTTTCCTTGCATTTGATCTCGTTTCTGTATTTCAGGTCTGTACAAGCTTTTAAACACAAAACAGATGATCTAGGCTTTGGGCATATAAATAGTCTCCTCGGTTTTATTAAGATTCCATGAGTTCAAAAACTGCAAGAGGAAGAACACGAAGGACCCTTAAGTAACATAAAATCAGAGTTTTAAGAGGCCGGAGATTTAAAGCAAGTGAAGGTCTCCTACAGTATCTGTACTTGGAAATGCATAGTGCAAGCTGGTGAGAAAAGCCTTGGACACAACGCACGAGGTTTTACACTGCTGTGCTGTGAACATGAAGTGAACCCCAGCATCTTACTACTAAGGTAAATTCTGTCTTTAATTTATAAGACTACCCATAGAGCTTATCTAGCCTTTTGGAAAGCTGAAAAACTTGAAACAGGCAATAAAGGGAATCAAAATATGCTCGACTCTCGATAAATTAGATATTCCTAATGCATTCTTTTTTCCCGTGCAATTTAGCAAATTAGTTTACATTGTCTGACAAGTTGTCCTGGAAAACACCAAAGCTCAGATTAATTTTAGCTTTGTAGAAATGATAATTCAATATTTGCTTATTTACATCCACCCACACGAGAGCTAAGAGCCATATCTTCCGTGCCGTGTCAGATACATCAATACCGACACGTTAAACCTCCTCCTCCTTTCCCACTGAATTAAGAGCAGCAGCGGATGCCGCGCGGTGAGGAATTGCCTGGGCAGGATGTATCCTCACCTGCTGCGTCAGAAGCCTTGCCGTGAAATGCCTGAGCTACCGCTCCCAATTACCTGTAACTCCCATGCGCTGTCTCAGAAGCACGTTACTCTGCTCCCTGCCTTCAGAGTTAATAGCACCTCGTTTTATTTATTACCCTGCGGTGTTTACATATAGTCATTTCAATACCTCGCCTTCTGATGGATAGCTTTGTGAGCTTGCGTACAACATTTAAGCCGTCTGTTTGTAAGCGGAAGAAAATGAAAAAGCCTCGTGGGCTATTTCTGCACTGTACCGAGCTGATGTACAGTTGGGCATCAGGTGTAAAGATAACACACTGCATAAGCTGCTCTTGAGGGAAGTCTTGCTAAAGGCAGGCAGACAGAATTTGTTCTTCAAAGAGGTTTGATGCTAAATACGTGCAACTGCCCTCCCCGAAATAAATCTCTGCCTCTTACAACTACTACGTTAGGAGTGCCAAAAAAAAAAAAAAAAAATTAAAAAAAAATCTGAGATTAATTACTTCAGTCCTTTAACCACTGTCAGAGCCAGGATTGGTCCCCGCAGCGTTTCCTGGATGACTTCATATGAATCTAGCAAGCTGCCCGTACCGCACCCGACAAAAGCTGGGAGATTTTACATGTTGACAAACAGCTGAACTCTTGGCTACAGGAGCCCTGCGTTGCTCTGCACCTATTCAAGAGCCTGTGTTTAGAGGAGCTGAAATGCCCACTGAATTCCGGAGCTGAAAAGCCCTGGAGGGTTACCCCATGAACCGTAGCCGCGGTTTTTCCCAATAATTGCAGAGCAAAAAGAAAAGGGCAGTTAAACCTAGGGAAATTCTGCCACAGCAGCATGACCACCGCTCAGCAGAGCCCTCTGAATCCTCAGGCATCTTTTTCAAACACTGTTTTAAATTGTTAGCACACGAAGACGATTCTCTCCTTTCTGAGCTTACACCGTAACACAGCCTTAAATTTTGGTTTCCCTAATAAACTTACTGCAGCTCTGTGCACATTAGGCATCGCATCTGCTGCTCTGTGTTTGTTCAAGCCTCCTTATCTAAAGGAAAAAGTGCTGCTTGATTTAAGATTGCTTGAGGAAATCTGCCTGTACATCTCTGGCTGGCGAGTAAAACAAACAGCATCCATGTCCCAGTAGGCATCCGCCACCCCCCGACATCTCCTCATTTAATTAGTTCTAAGAAAGCCAGTCTATCCAAAAGCTGACAAAGCTGCACAAGAGAAACGCTTAAGTATTTATTGAGAAAATGAAATACGTTACCAGCCGCATTGTGAAGTTTCCGAGTCACCTGCAGGGAAATAAGGCAGAAATCCGACGTTCACACACTGTTCCTGACTGTACCGGCACCCAGGCTGGCTCTTACAGAATAGCAGACGAGAGCGAAGCTGCAAACCTTTGAGTTGAGCTCACTCTATAGGCATCAGAAAAACCTCAAAGAAAAAAAAAAAAAAAAAATTAA